>PVLA01006861.1:0-115539 GCA_004027455.1 Hydrochoerus hydrochaeris | reverse complement strand
CTGTCCTGGAGAGCGGGAGTCTGGCCCGGCCCACAGGGCTGGCCCTGTCCTGGAGAGCGGGAGTCTGGCCCGGCCCTCAGGGCTGGCCCTGTCCTGGAGAGCGGGAGTCTGGCCCGGCCCTCAGGGCTGGCCCTGTCCTGGAGAGCGGGAGTCTGGCCCGGCCCTCAGGGCTGGCCCTGTCCTGGAGAGCGGGAGTCTGTCCCAGCCCACAGAGCCACACAGCAAGCTTCCGACCCGGTCCGGACCCTGTGTGGGATGTCGCAGTGCCAGGAAGCCTTCCCAGACGCGGCAGAGGGGGCACTTGAACGAAGAAAAGCAGAGAGTGGACCTTGGAAACGGAGAGAGGTGACGTGAGTGGGGAGAAAGCATTTTAAATAGATCAAAGAACTCAAGTATAAATAAAGCGACGAGGTGGGAATTTTTAGGTGGGCAGGGCAATAGTTCACATCTCAAACGTCGCGACTCTCTCTGTCTTTGTCTCTGTAACCGAAGTGGACACACTGGACGTCACCCTGCTATGATCTTTCCAAAGGTGCTAAGGACCTTACAGCACGGCAGGACACACCTTCCAGTATTTACAGCTGCACAGTTCTCGACACTGAAACCCTGGAGCTGCCCGGATACCCAGCAACAGACGATGGGGTGAAGAGGGCTTCGTTCTATACGCAGTGGGCCACCACTCAGACAGAAAGAAGGCGTTGGCAGGAACCCCGTGCACCTGGAAAACATAATGTCCCTGAGATAATCAGACACACGCGATCTAACCCACACGGCGTCTCTCATTTGAGTGAGGCAAAGTAGGAAGGAAGGACTGAGAGACGCGAGCGAACAGGGGACGGAGCTTTCACAGTGGGAAGGGGCCCCGGACACCGAGGTTGAAGGGAGGTGCCGGGGGGGGCAGTGAGGTAAGGTGTTTCCTGTGCGTGTACTGAGAACCCGCAGTGAGGGTCAACGCTTAAGATCCTAAATGAAGTACAATTGTAACAATAAGGATGAGAATGGGGATAACAGGGCTTAGAGAGAGAGAGAGGGAGGGAGAGAGAGGGAGGGATGGAGGGGGGGAAGAGGGGAGGGAGGGCAGAATCCTGCTGCCTCACGGGCTTGCCCTGCTCCCACGGCGAGCATCAGTTTCACGTCTGCAGACATGTACAGTACTGACCAAAAAAAAGGAAGTAAGCCACACTCGGTTTTTCTTTTGGTTTGTCGCTTGTTTGCTTGGTTGGTTTTTGAGACAGAATCTCGCTATGAGGCTCAGGCTGCCTTGAACTCACTATGCAGCCCTAGCTCGTTCTGGCTCAGAGCCATCCTCCTGCCTCAGCCTCCCCAGTGCTGGACTTGCCACTGTGTTACCACGCTTGCCGCGAAGTCCTGACGTCTACCTTAGGCCTCCAGCGCTGCTCCAGCGCAGCCCTCTGCTTTCACAGTGGCTTCCACTGTCACCGGTTCCACAGATCCCTCGTCCTGGCTGCACTGAAGCGGTACAAGCTGGGGTCTATTCCCTCAGAAGTACGAACTGGATTTGTGCTGTGTGTCGGGCATTGGACAAAATGCCAGGGTAAAAGCAGTCAAAATGATAATTAAAATAATTCCAACACATAACTTGCAGCTGGGAAAAACCTTATTACACTAAAATAAGTTCCAAAACATGTCCCTCCCTTCTTGCCTTCAGTGACCTCTCACCCAGGGCTGCCGGGGAGCGCCCCAGCACCCCGCGCTCTGCCCCTTCCCGCAGCCCTGCACTGCGCCACCCTCCTCCACTTCCTGCCCCTTAGCTCGGCACCGGGGGATCAGCGTGTCCCCTTCTCTTTAAGCTTTGTCTCTATTTCTCAAGCCCGGCCCCCCTCTGCTCATTTTTGGATTTATCTTAAGATTCTGAAGTCCATTTTTGCAGGCACCCACACACCATGGACATCAAGGAAGGTGAGGTCAAGTCCACAAAAGAAAGTTATCCCAAGGGGTTGGGAGAAGTCAGAGCACCACAGCTCTCCTCCAGCCTTCTGATTTCCTCCCTTCTAAATGTGTTTTCTCACATGGTATCCAAGCATCTGCCTGGTCTCTCTGTCTCTCTCTGTCTCCATCTCTGACTTCTCTGTCACACACACTCACCTGCAATCTGTAACGTAAGGTGACACGCAGAATTTACAGTTAACTGTGACAGCGCACCTTCTTACATGTGTAAACATTCTCAGGTGCCTTTGAAGATGCTACAGCGTGTAAGCCTGATTGGAGCTTTTTGGATATCTTTGCTCCAAAGCTGCAGGTGCTGGCAGGAGGGTCACCGGAGGGCAAACACGACACTCTCAAGCTCAGAGACCTAACCCCGATGCAAAAACTTGCTGCAGGGCCTGCACTGCCTAACACAACCCTCCCAGTGTCCTGCTGCCACTAGATGTCCCTCCTGGCCAATGCAGAAGGGCAGTCTCCCCTGCACCCCGCCTGGGGGCTCTGCAGTGTGAGTGGAGAGGTGCCAGGTAGCGCAGGGCACCACAAGCCCTTCCAGGGCGCTGGTGCTAATTCCTCTGCTGGGTGTCTTTTCTGACTCAGGTGGGGAGGAAGGGGCGTGCTTTTCCACACTAACTCAGACATGACTCCTGGGAAATGTTACACAGGGAGGCGTACTGAGCTGCTGGTTTCAGTCTTCCCTTGTTCTACGCTGCCCCAATCCTAACTCCTTCCTGGTCACCCTGGCCTTCACAGGCTGTGCTGGGCCTGGTTTCCTCAGTGGGAGAGCGCTGTCTGGTGTAGCTTGCTGAGTGCTGTGGCCATGCTCAGAGGTCACAGTCCTGGGTGACCCCTTCCCTGGGGACCCCCTTCCCCGGGAACCCCTTCCCCAGGTACTCTGGCCTCTGTGACTCATCTCTAACCTGTGCCACGGGTGACATTTCCACGGTTATGTTACATTGTGTGGCACAGGAAAGAGGATTTTTTTTAAAATTTTAAAAAGAGAAAAGAAGAAAAACGATGATGCAGAATTTCAAAACCAGATAAGTGGAGGTTGGCGATGGGGACTGTGTTGTGAATTGTTATATTCAAGGTGGGTGCTCAGATTACACGATATAGACATGAAAAACTGATCAGATAATGCAAGCACACACCATTCCTTCGGATGAACTAATAGAGATTAGTGTATCGTGTCGTTAAAATGTCTGATATCTTAGCTCTGAGTTAACTAAAAGGAAGATAATCCTGGGCAGACTTGACCTGCTCCAGACAATCGCTTTTAGAAGCGGCCCAGGCCTCCCAGGACGAGAAGCTCCACCTGCCTGAAGCACCTGTTCTCCCCTCCCTCCTTACTTCCCCTTTTAAGCAATCACACTGCCAAGGATTCTCCACAGGCTCTGGTTAGCCTGGCCCTAGACTTCCGACCCTTAGAAACGGATAAAAATATGAAGGAGCCGTAAACCACTAACTTGGTAGCTTTTGTTACACAGAAAGAAAACCACTCACCTGAAATGCACCGCGACTGCACCCGGCCCGGCTGTGCTGAGCAGCCAAGGCCCCCTCACAGCGCTGCCTCTCCGCCTCACGGGTCTCTCCTGTGTTTTGAGTCTGAGCATAGGAGTTGAGTATGTTGTTTCTTGTTGCCGTCATAAAGGATTCTTCGGTCACCCTCACGCCTCCATGTGGGTATTCCTCAGCATCTTCCTGTTAGGATCCCTTACGTGGTACCTGTTTCGCCCACGGTATTGCTCCAGCTCTGAGCCCCGTCACTGCTGTACGGATTAGACAGTTTGGTGCGGGGTTAGCAGTGATCCCGAGGTTAAAGCTATTGGTCCTCTTCAAGGCCTTGCGGGGGGCTTTCCTGGGTGAACTGTGGGCTGTGGATGTGGCTGGGCTGCCCTGGCTTGGGGCCGCTGTGTGGCTGGAATCAGCGGGCTGAGTGGGCTCACCGGTGTCTCCACTCAGCAGCCACCAGGTCCCTTTCATCACATGTCACTTCCCAGAGCAAGTGCGCCATCCAACACAGAGTGAGAAAATGGGAAAGCGGACTTCAGCTCCAGGCGAGCAAGTGGGGAAGGATATAGGGCATGAAAGGAAAATACGGCGCGTGTTTAAATTTTAAAAATTAGCAGTCACGGGCCCGTCGGTCCCCCTTGAGTATGTCTTCACACCTCAAGACACTGCTCCTGCTTTCCCGTTCCCCTTCCTCCCGTTAGCAAGCGTTGCGGCTGCCTCTGTGTCCCGAACTGATGCAGATGTGGACCTTCCCGGTCACTCTGACTCTGGGGAAGAGCCGGAGGTCACGCAGAGCAGGACCTTCGGGAAGAGGGCAGAAGCGTGCTGCTCCGGGGCCGCGTTCTGTGCTGGGGGGCATCGGACAGCATCCTGTACCGTGTTTTTGACCACAGCGTGTAAAGAGGCTCCTGAGGAGGACTTCCTGTGCTGAAGTGCGTCAGAAAGTGGTGGAATAAGAGTGCCTGAACTGAAGGGAGTGTTGGCAACGCGCCACTCACTAGAGTCGTTTTTAAAAAGTGAAGCATTCACCGTGTTTCTACTTCACCTCTGTGCAGTGTGTTTACTAATACTGGACCTCAGCACTCTCCGTCCCTGTGTTACTAAGGCCATGCGTTAGTCCTTTGTACAGTGTCCATCACTGAAGCCTTAGGTTTATGAGTAACCTGCATCATCATCACACCAGACGGGTTGTCTGATTCGATTATGCAAGTAAAGCTAAAGGTTCAAATCAGTCAGTCAGATGGGAACTTCTCTGAGCTCCATGTGATAACAACTGCCAGCTGTGGAAGTTCAAACCGACCAACCCCGCGCTGGAATTTTGTATTGGGTTAAGTGCAACATAGTCACTTTGCTCTGCCTTGCTCAGTGAGGGGCCGCGTCTAGCCTGTGATTCTTGCTGAAATTTGAAAATCATTTGATCTTATTAGGATAGCTTCCCCCTAAGCACTCAGCGTTACTGGGTTATTCCCGATTTGCTGCACCCTTTGGCTAGCAGCGTGGGGTCGGTCATGCTGACAGCGAGGCCATTTGCCCTGGCCGGGGACAGCTCTGTGCCGAAACCCTAAACCTCGGACACGGTGCTCCTGGGTCCCAGCTAAGGCTCCCGTTCCGGGTGCTGCTGCTCTGAGGAAGCACATCCCATCCCAGGCGTGTGTGGAAGCGTCTGCGTGCTCACCTCTGCTTCCCGAAGGCTATCAGACAGCTCGCTTTCAAGGTATCAATAGAAGCTTTTCTAACATCATTTTCTCACCACACTTCTGAGCAATCATGGAACTTCTTGTCTAGTTTATTCCCCACATAGTCACGTGGACGCTGAATTATCCTCCTGGAGGAGGTGAGCAGGAGCAGGAAGCTGAGGAAACTGTGCTGCAGCTGTGTGACTCACGTGGGTCACTTAGAGCCGGGGGGCCAACGGACACATCACGGTCTTCGTTCTCAGTCCTCCTCGAGGAGCCTTCAGGGTGACTGGCTACTTCTCAGAATCTCAGGAGAGAACTTAAACCAGCCGGTCAAATCCTCAGTGTTCATGTGAATGCCCAGACAAGATGAGCATGTCAGCACCCATGCGCTGTCCAGGCCGCAGGACTGGCTGCAGAGGTTCCTGGAGTCAGATCTGCATTACCCGCTCAGCCTGCTTTGAGGAAACTTCCAAAATGTGCTCAGGGCCAGTGTCACCTCAGCATAACCTCTGCCCAACAACCTTATGTGTGTCCCTTAAGAACGAGTCTGCATTATTTTATCATGACTCATTCACACGATTGGACTGAATCCCTGTAATCTCAAAGGCTTTCCCGTAGCATGACTTCAAGTGTGCTTCCTATCCTGGTGGTTCTATAGGAAGGAAATACTTACTTGAAACTTTCACTCTTCCCCTTAAACTCCAGTGGTTTGACAAGTACAAGGTAGAAGAGGAACTATTCACTCTCTCTCCGCACACCATAGTCGTATTTATGTGATTAAACTTTGGTAGTAACTGGAAGAACAGCAGTATTGTAAAAATTCTAATATGGAGTTGAGCTATTTAGATTCATAGCCAGACTTAGCACTTGCTAGCTATGTACCTGGTTTCTTTATCAATAAATTTATATGATGCCAATAGTATGGGGATTTTGTAATATTCCAGAGAGAGATACACACAAATGACTTGTGTGATGTCCAGCACAAAACATGAAGACCTAGCTATGGTTCACTACTATTGTTTTTACTGTGAAGCAACCTTACACTTAGAACTCAGGGGCCACTGAACATCCCAACATGAGAAATTTTAATGTACAGCATTAAAAAATACTATGGTTACCTCTTGTCATGTTATTCATGGTTAATTCAATCTATTCAATGACTCCCAATGTCAAACTAAGTCAAACACATTCCCTTGATACCAAAGGAATATACTTAGACCTGGAAATTGTTTCTGAATAATAGACACTAGCATTTATTCCCTTTAAATAGAATGCATCAAAATAGTAGCAGAAACAGTACAGCCATTTATTGCATATTTTTTATGTGCCACACAGCAAGTTAAACCTCACACAAATGCGTTATCATCATTCACCTCTCCACACACACGTCCACGTCCACCTCATCTCTTTCCCGGCCTTCCCATCACTATGGAAGGGTAATGACCATGAGAGTGATAGTAATCTCCTCAGTCACTCTGATATTAGAGGAGTCAGAGGCCACGCTCAGGTCTGTCTCCTTCAGGGTTTCATTCATGACTGAGACTCTTTCACAGGCAATTTCTTTCCGCTGCAAACATCGGCAGGAGACTATCCCTCAGACCACCATGGCTTCCCTTTGGCAAACACATCACAGCTCTTACCATGTCAATAAAACCCTTAAAAAAAAGTGATTCCATAAACATCATCTCATTTAAACTTCACAAAAACCCTACAGCAAACGAATTTAAAGAGTTTAACAGAGCAGTAAAGTCAGCAGTCAGCCCTCAGGTGGCGAAATTAAAGCTTGAATTTATATCCTGGTTCCACTGTTTGGCCAAAAGTTCCTGCTGCTTCTCACACTTTCAGAAAGGCAGCTCTTAGAGGACTCTTGGTAGCAGCTTGGGTCAAAATTTCAAAGTATGCGTACAGTCGGCAGCCACTGATTAATACTGGAGTGCTGTATAAGAACCGGTTTTATTTTTTTCACTTGGGAAGTCTTTCCCACATCTCTTCAGTCGCCAAAATTTCTTATCCACACTCTTACAGGCAAAGGAAAGCCAATAAAATAAGAACAATAATTTGTCTCCTTATAAATACTTCTTTATTAAATAAGTAGAAGCTCATACTAAGGGTGGGGAATTAGCATTGTTCTGTGTTTCTTTGATGCTGTGCCCATCTACAATGGGCCATTTTATCTATTTAAAATTCATTTTCATCTTGCAGATTGGAAATATTGGGAAAAATAAATGTAAAGATGGATATAAACTATTTTAAAATTGTAAAGTATTTCGAGGTACTTTATGTTCCAATTATCTTTATTTCAAAGATGGCTTTGTAGTTTAATAAGTCTTTTCAGGAACCTCAGAGGCAAAATAGAAATTGGCATGAATGTATATTTTATATAGTTATTTGATTCATCTATTCACAGAGCTTTACCTACCTACGGAGGAATAAATAAATATCAGCTGAGTAGACCAACCTTCCTAGTCAAGTAATTCACGTGTGGTGTACTATACATAAAGTAACATTTTAAAATAATGCTTCTGTTTTCCAACCGCTGCTTGTATAAACATGTATGCATGCACAAAATACATGTATCAGGAAAACGTGAAAGACCCCCGTGGGAGAGCTGGCGGGCAGTGCTTGCCTAGATGGTACCCCACGCACAAGTGTGAGGATTTGTCCATTACCACTTCTTTCTTCCCAAATTGCAGTCAATGAGGCAAAACTTTAAACAGCGCTTACTGATTCTGCTAATCTCATTAAGGTCCATAACGCAGGATTTTAATATCTACTGCAGTAACAAGCAACAGCTAAAGCTCACTGGCTATTATTGAGAGATGTGTTTGCTATTCACTTTTCCAGGCCTTTTTTTCTTAACAAGCTATATATCTTCTCCCAGTATAATCCATTCCAGGGAATTACAGCAAAACCATCTCACATTTCAAGCAGATTATGGTGTCAGGAAAAGAATTAGTAGAAAGAGAGAACATGTGTTAAAATGTGCTTAAGACTTATTTTTACAAAAATAACTAATGCGGCAGAGATAATGGGATATATGGCCCAATAAAGCAGAAAATCAAACGTCTTAAAGAAACTCAAGGGTGAAAAAAGTTCTTAAAAATAGCTATCCTGTTCTCATTCTGTTACAATGCTGAAATATCCTGTAATTCCATAAATATTTCCCTGCGATTTCCATCCTGTTTGGAACTACTTCTGCCATCTCTCCTTCCCCCGGAGAATTCCAAACCAACCTCCACCTGGTGCTGGTGGCCCACCCCCGTGTTCCCAGAGCCCCCTCAGTCTAATGCCTTTGCACTGTGGCTTCCACTCTATTCCTCTCTTTAAAGTTACTGCTCTTTACTTGAGTGCAAAAGACCATTGTGTTCCTCTTGGACAGACACAGAATCCTGATTTACTCCTATTTCCTCCTTAGCACACTTCCTGGTCTCTAAGCACACTTGCTGTCTTTTGATGTGGTCCTACTGGGCTTCTAGGCTTTGCGCTGGCCCCAACCCCTCCAAAAATACTTCCGCCAGAAATCAATTTTCAATGTTCTGTCTATAAAAATCTGGCCACCCTTTCTTTAAGATTTCAGTCACCTATTCATTTGTTTTTCACTAGGCAATCATTTGTTGTATTTCTACAGATTCGACAAATATAGGCCATGGGATACAATGATGAAATTTGCCATAAACGAGCTTCATTATTAAATTAAGTCTACCTGATTGTATATATATATATATATATATATACACACATATATATATATTTTTTCAAATATAAATATCTGATTCTCACTTCTGGCCTGAGGCCCAAGGAACTGCATCTTCCAGCATCGCCTCAATAATTTCACACTCAGTAGGATGGCAAAGGAACTCATCTTTCCCAGTTACTGAGTTCTGAACTGCTCTGCTCTGCCCAAGCTCTGATGGTGTCTCTGTCACCTGAGTCTGGTCCATTCAAGTCGTATTTACTACTTCTTCTCCCACGACCAGTGTGTCTAGGTTGCCCTGGTCATGTCTGCATGGCGATACTGCCACCGGCTCACCCCAGTGTCTGGGGTTTGCCCTCTTTTCATCCGCTCTTGTGGGCCAGGGCAGTCCAGCAGCCTCAATGCACCCCAGGACATGCCTGAGCCTTGGTCATCTCCTCCCGCTGCTCCATTTACTATTTGCTGCTAGAATTATCTAGAGACATGCTGATGAGAATCGGCTTCCTCCACTCCCCACTGTTTAAATAATCGTGAATGTTGGAGGCCCTCCACACCTTATTCCAAATCCATGTCCACAGCACCGTGTCCACCGATTCCTTTAGATTAACTTGAAACTCTTTTCCTTCCTTCCTTCCTTCCTTCCTTCCTTCCTTCCTTCCTTCCTTCCTCCTTCCTCTGTTGAGTTTTGGGGATGGAACCCATGGCATGATGTACACTACACAAATGCTCTATCACTGCTGAGTTACAAATTCCGCCCCTGAAACTTGACTGAAAGCATTTTTGTCTCCTATTAGTAAAATTTCTATCTAGTTCCTTTTCGCATGTTAAGCCCCACACTTGGAATGTGACTCCTCCTCTCTACCCCACTGGACACATTATTCTATCATGATATACCAACTTGCCTTTACCAATTAATCTATCATTGTTATGGTTTATATCTAAATGTCTCCCTAAAGCCTCGTGGACTCCTCGTTGGGGCTTTTGGGAGTGACTGGATCATGGGAGTGAAGTATTAGTCTGCTGGTTGGTTTAGCATAGTGGTGGGTGCAGATGATGGATTTACTGACGGGCATAGACCAAGCCTGGCTGTATGTGGCACCGGCTAATTGGCCCGAAGCCCAGATGGAATAAACACAGAAGAAGACGGAAGGCTGCTCCTTCCCGCCTGCACTGCCATGGACTGTTTCCCCTCCGCCATCCCCCTGTGCCATGAGGCCCTTCCTTGGAGCCTGCTGACAGGGATTAAACCTCCTCAGCCTATGAGCTGAAGTAAACCTGTGACATTAACTTTGGGCGTCAGGTATTTTGTCTTGGCAAGGAGAAAAGTAATTAAGATAATCATCTGCTCCAACTTACACAACATTGCTCACATTCCATTTCAGATTTTGATTTTTTCTCTTAACTGATATCATGGGTAGTTTTTTATGTCCTTCCTTCATTTGATACTGCACACATCCTTGGAAAGTTCTTGTATTTTAATCACAATTGTGGGATGTAGAAAACACACATATCTGATAAACTCTGTAGGAGATATGTAATTGACCGAGAAAAGAAACAAATGCACTAGCGCTCTTGTCACACACTTCAACTAGCCTGTGCTGTTTAATTCCCCTGTGCCTTTAGACACTGGGAATAAGAGTCTGTCTTCAGTGTTCTGAAACATTTAAATGCTGGTCTGACTTTCATTACTGTTGTGTCCTTAGTGTCAGGCATTAATATGGAATATTGGAGAACAGTCACACCCACAGGCAAAATGATAATTATGCATATTATTCACATGCTTAACTATGCAGTAGGATTTTGTGACAATAGATGTGGTCTGGGATGAAAGCAGGTACATATCAGCTTTGGTCAGTACTATCTGCCCAGCACCTGCCACAGCACCTGGAACAATAAAAGTTTGTGGAATAAATGCATATATCAAAATCATGCTCAAAGAGACATTGACTATAAGGAAACACTTGTATGCGTCCATTGATAGAGAATTGTCTCTTACGTAGCCTGTGTTAGTTTCTGTCACTATAATGAATAACCTACGATGATCAAATTAGAGAAACGGATTATTTTGACTCGGTTTTGGAGATGCCAGTCCACAGCTGGCTGCTTCTTGGCTTTCGGCCTGGTGAGGTGGCACCAGGTAGAGAAAAGCTGTCCATGTCATGTGCAGGGTGTGTGTGTGTGTGTGAGAGAGAGAGAGAGAGAGAACAAGGGCCTGGACCCCCTCCCCTGTCTCGCCAAAGACGCGCTCCAAGGACAGAAGACCTCCTCCGGGCGCTGCCTCTTAAAGGCTCACCGACTCCCAACTGCAACCCGCAGGGTGCCGAGCCTTTCAGCACACAGGCCTCTGGAGTCTGTTCACGGTGCACACGGCACCAGTCTCAAAGCGCAAATTTGCTGAGGGCTGACTATACAGTGCAATTGGGACAGTGCAGCCTTTTATATCCTAGCAAGTGCTGCTACCCTGATATTTTGGGTATGAAGGGGAGGAAGAGGGGACCCCACATCTGCTGAACAGTAGAAGTAAGTATGGAACAGATGAAACCTAACCCCGTTGCTGTGTAAGCCCTGCCGTGGTCTTCGTTGTCCTGGACCATGCAGTAGGGGTGTCACCCAGGGGGCCTTCACGTTCCTCTCTCTTACAGGGCAGGCACTGGAGCCCAGGACAAGGCCAGTCAAGGAACAGTAAGTCTAAAGGACACAAAGAGTTCATGCCCTGCCTGCAGGTTTTATTTTTCCTGTCAGTTAATTCATCCACTCATGGTGGCCAGCATGAGTTGGAATTCGTGTTTTTGGATTCTTTTTTCCCTCCTCATTGCTAGTAGGAGGAGACGAGGGTGATGGCAACTCACAGGACTCACTTAAAGCCTGAAGCTTCCCTCACCAGAGGAGAGGAGGCTTGGCTGTGTGCACAGAGTAACCCAGAGTGTTAGAGAAAATCCAAGCTGACTGCAGCAACACCCCCTCCTGGCTGTCCCAGCCCACGAGGTCATCCTGTGTCCTAAGTCCACCTCTGTGCATGAGGGTCAGCTGGGCCACTCAAGGAGTAATTCGAGGGTTCGAATTCCTGAGAGCTCACCATCTCTTCCTTGCTACTTGAGATGAGACTAGCATGAAGCCCTAGCGGGATGACAATAGTGTGTGTAGGAAAACAGATGTCTGCTCCATCAGGCTTCCTCCTGCAGGTGTCTGGGTGCACGTAATTGCACCTGTCAAAGAAGCTTGAAAACCGCCTATTATCTGGTGCATGCACCTCAAAACAGCAACAATCAGCAAAGAATATTTGCTTTCCCAGAATGATAGCAGCAGCAATAACAGAAAACCAACTCCACACCGCACTGAATTGTGGCTAAGTTGTCCCCAGATCAGTGCATCTCAAATGCTGTGATTATTATAGATCTGGATAAAACTAAGGTGAATTTTGGCTGAGACCACACTTTCTAGAAACAATTATAAACACGGGTTATCCACAGGCAGAAAGGAGATGACCCTTCTCTCATTGCAACCCCTTTATTTTTCAGGAAAAAGGAAAGCCTACTGGTCCAACTGGAGAGAAGTCAAGTCAGACTTCTGCAATCAGTCAGTGTAAGAACTACTATTCTACCCTGCAGCCTAGCGATCTCTCACCTGCAGCCAGAGCCTTGGCTCCTGCTGAGTTACCGGAAGCACCAGTGGTCTTTCTCATTCAAACACAGGGAGTGAGGGATGCAACCAAAACAGCTCATGGATGAAGTGTCAGTGGAGGAGTCCGGGAGCCCACATGCACAGAGTCCCTTGTTATCTTTATTCAGTGCTCAATTCTGTGCCTTTAAGTCAGAGTCAGTGATTTTCTATTGTGGCAGAACAAAAAACAATTACCCTAGAAACAAAGATATTTGGCTTTTTACTATTTAAATTCTCTCTCTGTGTGTCTCTTGTTCTGTTTCTCTCCATTTGTCTTTTTCTGTCTCTGTCTCTCTGTCTTTCTCCATCTCTGTCTCTCTTTCCAGTATGTTATTTGAAATTGACCCTCAGTTTAATTTTCCAGGTCACTGACTGTGTGTCTACAGTTTCCTGCTACTTCTTCTGACTTCCTCTGGAAGAATATTACTTCTGTTTTCAATGTACTTAAGATTTAGATTTAGTCAAAATTCAACTGCTGAGGTTTGGTGTGACTTAACTATTGTATAAGTGGCATGTGAGTGTGAGATTTTGAGATAATTTTGTGATTGCATCTTCAAAGAGGATGCTAGATTCAGCCACATCCATGACTGCATGAGACTTGGGGGCCACCTCCATCTGCCTCAGCTAGAGTAATAGCTGATTACCCATCAAGCTGAATTCCAGAGGGATGCAGAGTCCTAGGGGTCAGGCGATATATTTCACCACAGTGTTAATTTGTGCATTCTTAATGTCCAGTGCCCTGATCATTTTTTAGGATTCCAAATGGTGGTTTGTGTATTTTCTTTAGAGGAATGTCTATTCGAGTTCTCTTGACCATCCTGCCATCACTTTTCATAAGTTAAGTAATTTCAGAAGTTAGGTAATTTCTTGCTGCTGGCCAGTGTGAGCTCCTTATGTTAGCCCCTTGTTAGGTGTCCAGTTCGTAAATAGTTTTTCCCATTCAGTACATGGCCTCTTCATTCTTTTACCATGCAAAGGATTTTTAGTTCGAGGCAATCTCCATGTGTGTCCTCTTGAAATCACTGTCTTGGTTAATTTTCTCCTCATCATTGAGACAAAATACTTGACCCCTAACGTTAGGGACGGGAAGGTTTATTTCTTACAGGATAGAGGTTTCAGTCCATACTCAGTTAGTTCCAACTAGCAGGGTGTCATGTGGGGCCACTGTAAACAGTGATCGTGAACAGCGAAAGAGAGAGAGAACATGTCTTCTTCCCTGCCTTATATGTACGTGGGCTCCACCTCTGGATAGGTGCAGCATTCACATTGCTAATCCCAGTGCCAGACAGCGAACCAATCACAAACACTAGATTCAGCCCCGTCCATGATTGCATGAGACTTGTGAGCCACTGACATAAACTATAACAATCATCAACTAAAAAATCATCTGAATCCTATTCTTCATGAACTTCCAACTCCCTAAACATCATCAACAGAACCTACCGATAGAGCAAACTAAGTTATTGCCCAGTACTGTTAGGTAGAAAACCACTGAATACAGAGCATTCAATTTGCAGAGAACAGCAAAATGGCTTTCAAAGGATAGAAATTTAACTTCTGTCTTTCAACGAGGGAGCTGGGGGCAATGATGATCTAACGGGACGGCTGGAAATAGCAAGGTGTAGATTTCGAGGAGAGAAGCCCAAAAGTCTGAATCTCTAAACTGTTGGCACTTTCGACTGAATGGTTGGTAAAATGCTTTAAAAATCTGGAGAATTTCTTCCACTGAACAACCAGGTTATTTGAATGGCAAGAGTCTCCTGCAAGAATGAAGGTGTGTTAAAGACAAGAGAAAAAGTCCATCAGTATTGAAGATGACAGAGGTTAGACCAGGCACTTGTGTGTGGGTTGGCAGGTGTGGATGTGATTTCTCTGCATGGGTGACTAGACACATCTGCACAGGAGAGAGCTCAAGTTTCTTCTTGCACCAGCTTTTACTGGTGCAAGAACGTTTTTTGAGCTTGCAACTCTTTCATACCTCTGTAGACCACCTTAGGGCACCGTTTCCTTTTGGATCAGTCTGTGCTAGTGCAGAATTGTGTAGGAGGCAGTGACCCTGTCTCTGCCCCCAGAACCTCAAACTGCTCTGACTTCTTCTCTCATTTAGGCCCAGATCTGCATAGACACTGTCCCTGTTACAGAAGAAGCTTGCTGAACCTTCAATGGGAGTAAAATTAGGCATTTATTTCTTGAGCCTATCTGTGTTTTAAGATCTAAAATAACATCGCCACGAGGAAAGTTCTACCTCAAGTGTACAAATCCCAGATCGTAGGGAGGGGTCTATTTCTGGGATCTATTCTGGCCTCTCCTACATCAGGGGCCACTGCTTTCCAGTGTCTCTTCTTATTGACTGGTATAATATGATATCCTTGGAAATAGGGGTTATTTTCCTGGGTCTCAGTAAATCCAATTTGACAATTTATTCCCTTCAAAGGAGCAGATATTGGTGGGTAGGATGATATTTACGAAGGTCTCAAGTGATTACCATCTTTTCATCAGACTGATCTTAGGGACTGACAAGTTATTTCAGTGAAAATGAAATAAAAAGAGTTGAAAAAACATGTCCTACTGAAGTTTGTTTAAGGTCCAGATTAATTAAATGTCGAGAAAGCACAAAGTTTTGGGAGAAAGCACATGTAATAAGAACATGCCATTTGTTACAGGATTCCAAAAAGTTATTTATTCTTTCATTTATTTATTCAACTTTTAATATCAGTGGTTTGGGGCTGAAGGAACCATTGAATCCTGCTGTGCTGCAGAAATAAAAAGAAGGCAGCTTGAGCTTGTGTTTCAAAATACAAGACCATGAAATTGCTTGGAGCTTCGCCTATTACAGCTTTGGTGTGGGAAAGACAGTCCCCTTGGACACAGTTCACTATGTTTACAACTAGGACACTAGAAATGTGAAGAACTGAAAGTGGGGTGTGTGTGTGTGTGTGTGTGTGTGTGTGTGTGTGACAGAACGTCAGTGAGAACATTTGATATAATGGAAAGAGATTGAGTGATGCTAAATATACAGACTGAGTGTTGAAGGGTGCAGATGAAATTTAGGACTCGCAGGTATTAGGAGGCCTTAGCATTTTTAAAGAGCCTGTGTTTAACTCCTCGTGTGTGGAGAAACGCCTTCAGTCTGCACCCATAATAAAAATAGTTCCTCCCAGGTGCAGAGACCACAGCGTCCCTTCTGCGGTGGCTGGCCCACAAAGGTGGTGGTCATCGATTTTGTTTCTTCCTTCTTGTGGATACTGTGCCACACGTCAAGCGCTGCCGTCTAACCTCCCCTTAAGTGGAGGACACAGTCACAATTTTTTCTGGGTCTTTTCCAATGCTCTATCTTGGATCGGTGCTTTTAACTACCCACGGCCGTGTGGCAAGGAGCGTGGGTCACGAGAAGAGGCCACACCTTTGCCGCGGTCCCCAGGCCTGCAGCCAGCACGGAGTGCCACCCTGGGAACGGCCCTCTGCCCGTCCAGTCCATCCGTCCCAGAGGCGCCTGCAGTGCGGGCCCTGCGAGGTGACCCTAAGTTGTTGCTTGAAGACACACATTTAGGGTGGGTTTTGCCTCGCAGTAAACAACCAGGGAACTTGGTAATGTATTATTTACACAAATCTCTGTCAGTTCACAGTGGGCGGATTCTAGACAACTAGAGGGAGGTGAACAGACGCGGGAGATGCACCGAACTGGAAGCCCCGAGCTGGCTGTGCTGGCGGTCCTGTGTCCCCGTCTGCCCTTTTCCACCCGGGGACACCGCGCTCCGGGCCTGGGTAGAGGGGTCAGGCCGCGGCCCTCAGGCACTCGTCTGGGGATCCCCATCGGTACCGGAGGTCGTTCTGAGCATCACACTCTGCTGCGGTGCGCGCGTTTTATTTTACTTTGGGACCCCGCTTGCGTTCTTTAAGCAGTGTCCATGTGTCCTGTTCCCTTTCCTGTGACTCCGTGGAATCCGTAAAGACGCAGACTTCTGCAGGCTGGGAGTCGCCTTGCCAGAGGTCCAGGGTGCGGTCAGGGCCGCCGGGGCAGTTCGCACTTGGGCGCCTGCGGCTCAGCCAGAAGTGGGCCCTCAGCCCTTGGGGAACGGGGGGTTGTGCAAGCAGGGGCCCATGTACTTCAGGACGAAGAGGAGGGTGCACCCACCTTTTCAGGACTTGCTCGTCCTAGGTCGTCCAACGACTAAACCCGTAGTGGATTCAAGTGCGCACCCCGGATTTCAGAAACGTCGCTGTCTGTCCCCGCAGCACTGAGAGTGGTTATCTGGCGCGTGTTCTGAATTCAGTCTGGTAATCTGCGCTGCACGTAGGGTGGGGTCAGGTCAGAAGCGGGAAAGGGAGGGACCCAGGGCACAAGGAGGTCCCCCCTTCCTGGGGACTGGTACTGAGCTTCCTGAGGTCTCTCACCGGCGACATTTTCACAGATGGACACTTCAGAAACAATGAAAGTCACTACGAAACAGGACGCAGGCTGTTACCTCCTCTTGACATTATGTTATTCTCTCTAGGGGTGAAGTTTTCTTCTATGGGTCCCAGGTCAGGGGTGCGCATAAGGAAAAAGACCCTGTAATCTCTGCATTCTGGGAGGCTGAGGCAGGAAGGTCACAAATTCAAGCCCAGCCTGGGAAATTTAGGGTACTCAAAATTAAATTATATATTTGAAAAATAAACAGCGAGGGGTGTGAGACGCAGCTGTGTGAGGCCAGGTTCACCCCGGGCCGAGCAGACACACCTGCACACACCGGCCTCTAGGGGGCGCGCAACGCCCCCTCTGCCAGCATCGCCCTTGACTGCCGGCCGACCTGCCCCACATCCCCTCACCCTTCCAACCTGTCTACCCTCACCGTGAAGCATTTTTCTTGGTAGGAAAATGTGTCCACTTCCGGAAGATGAGGGCGCTGCTGAACCCTCGCACCGAGGCCCTGCTCTTCCG
Organism: Hydrochoerus hydrochaeris; assembly: GCA_004027455.1. Lineage (NCBI taxonomy): Eukaryota > Metazoa > Chordata > Mammalia > Rodentia > Hydrochaeridae > Hydrochoerus > Hydrochoerus hydrochaeris. The sequence continues at coordinate 98,129 of PVLA01006861.1, read as the reverse complement.
GGCCCTCAGTGCGCATGCGCCGTTGGGTGCGCAGCTCCGCACACCCCACTTCACCTCAGGGGTGCCTGCAGCCCTACACACCCCACCTCTGATTCAGGGGTGCATGCTGCACACCCCACCTCGGCCTCAGGGGTACATACTGCACACCCCACCTCCACTTCAGGGGTGTATGCTGCACATCCCGCCTCGGCCTCAGGGGTACATACTGCACACCCCACCTCGGCCTCAAGGGTGCCTGCTGCCCTTCACACCCCACCTGCACCTCAAGAGTGTGCCCCGTGGTGGGTGGAAAGGATTGGGAGGAACTGTGGCCGTGTTGGTCACACACGGACTCTTGGGCCACTGCTCCTGGCCAGCAGGAGCAAATAATGACCCAGCCTTGCACTGGACTGGGGAGCGCATGGAGGCACGGAGGGGAGCATGTGCATAGCTTATATGCAACACTGCATCATTTTACACGTGAGGTTCGAGCACACATGGATTTTGGTACCTGAAGAAGGTTCTTCTGAAGTATGCTTTTCTACGCCTATGCACACATGTGAGTACATATACACACCTACATTCCTTAGATGCATCTATACAGTCATACAAGTCATCCAGGAAAATCAGTTTTTCTTTGTATCAAAAGTGATGCACAGTTATTGCACATTAAACAAAAATGCAGGTGGAAACTTAGCTTTCTGAAAAGTCACTGCAAAGATTTAAAACACGGTTGGTAGGTACTAAATAATTCAAGGAAAGTTGGGGATGATTCATGGACCTTCCATGCAGTCGCTGCCCAATCTACAAATAGTTTGAAAAATGGTCTGACCTGATGGATTTTTTTATTCCTGACAAATAACAGAGCATTGTTTCTGTAATTATCTTGAAATATTTTAGAGTTACAACCCAGAATCATGTCAGGGTAATGGATTAGGTTTACAACAAAATTCCAAAACAGCAATGATCTTTTGGGTGTATTTGATTGGTTATATCTAGAAAAAGCAAGTACTTAGACGCTTACATTTCCATAGCTATACTCAGTTTACCTCAGGGAAATGTAAGAAAAAGTAACATGACTGGATTCTGAATCTCTGGCCCTCTTCTGGGCAGATACAGCAAATCCTGGAGTTACATATGTAGAATAAACCTATTACAACTCAATTTTAACTTGTCCATTATTTATGTGATTTGGGAAAACCTCAATCTCAACATTTTTCATAGAGTGATCAACAAATTATGTTATATTTTATCTTATTATTTTGGAGCTTCTTGCATTTTAGTAAAAGTTATATATCATTATTTTATTAAAGCTGTAAAACTTTTATGTAAAGCAATAATTATAATCAGAAGAAGACAAACAAGATCAGAGAAGCTAGGAAAATTATTTCCAATCACACAACTGAAGAATCAGGGTTGGCTTCAAGGACCTCTGATTCTCATTCAATGATTTTGTTGTGACTAACATTTTTTCTAACTAATCAATAATTTATTATGAGATGCTTTGATACTTAAATGCATTTTAAAAATAAGTTAGCATTTTATTTTTCACTGGTATAAATTATAAGTTTTAGGGTGAAGTAATTGGACAAAGCATCTTAGACAGTGTCTTTCTGACACTGTTAGTGGTTACTTTGTAGGAATGATAACAATTGGATAGGTGCAAATTATGCATTAGAAAAGAGATCTTTACCCTAGATAATTAAGTCTTCCTCCACAAGGCACGGGTATCAATAGTGGAGAGATGTTTGCAATGATATTTGATGTCGCATGTTATTGACATTCTTTAGGCTTAAGATCACTGCCAGGACATTATTTGATTAGGTTATTGAGAATTTACACCAGATGTCCACGTTTTCCAAGAGCCTGTGTCAGCAGTGGCTTAATTAACATCTGAAGTCACACGGAATTTTTTCCTGTTCATGCAGTAAGTTCCTGGAACTGGAAACACACACAATCATGCAATGTTTAAAGGCACATTTCAGAATATAGCTGAGGTGAAAGAGTATCTCTTAGCTGCTCGGAGAGAAAGGAAAGACTGCTTGGAGGGGCGGGGGTAGGAGGCAGGCAGACTGGGCAGAGGAGAGGCAAAGGTCCATGGCCCGGAGCACGGCTGTTCTTGTCTGGCTCCTTCCTACAGTGTGTTTTTAATGCATAACAATCATTTTCATCCTTTTTCCTCCCCTTCCTTCCCTGCCCTCTCAACTCCAGTGCCGTGTGATTTGGGCGGTGGTAATGGTACCTGGTGGGCAGAAGAAGGCATTTTGCTGAGCATCCTGCAATGCCCTAGGAAGCCACCAGAGGAGAGAATGGATGTGGGAGGGCGATCTTAGACCCATAGGAACAGTTTGTTTCAGGGGAGTGGGAGTTTAGTCGAGACTTCCCCCAAAAAGCCTTAATCCTAAATCTTGCACTTATGTAAAAGGGAAAAAAAATCACAGGATTTGTCAGGGAAATATTTTTTCTTTTCTTTTCTTCTTTGAATATGGAACAAAAAATAATTTTTAAGATCCTAAGCAATCTCTTAGTTTGTATTTCATATTTATCAAGAGCACATCTTGGTTTTTAAATATTTGGAAAATAAAAGGAATGCCAATCGTGGGTAGGAAGTATTTTTGAAGCTTCTTATAGAAGTGAAGACAAAATCTCTCTGGCAGAACAATTTATTAATCTATGTTGAGAGGGCCTTCACAGAATGGAAAGAAAAAGCAGATAGAGTTTAGCTCACAATAAAAACTTTAAAGTTAAAAAGTGTATCAAAAAGAAGTTAGTAGACTCAATAACAGTAATATCGAAGCCCGAGACTCTTGCAATAATAAAATAATCAAATGGGGAGCATTAGTTAAGTTTATAACACCAAAATATTCAAGAAGTAGTTAAAATCCTATGAAAATGCAGACTCCATAAGAAATAATAAGTCAATCTGCAAAAAGAAGCAAATTAAACATTCAGAAATAAAAAGTGAGTCACTGGGATACAAATCCAGTCAACAATGTAAACAGCAAATTGAATACACAGGAAGAGAGAATAGTGCTGGGAGACAGAGGAACAGACCCCTAAAACACAGCCTGGATGGGAAGGAATCAGTGTGGGATACCTGAGAGCTTGAGGAGCAAGGGATTGAGAATTCAGGAAGTCTCAGATAACACAGTAGGAATTGCTAAAGGAAGACCAGAGACAGTGCGACAGGACTCCACAGGGGATGGAGCTTCTGCTCGGCAGTGGGGGTTGGGCTCTGGGCTAAACACATGCCATGTGACACCAGAACTTTCCAGAGAGGCAGGAGGAACGCCCTTTCCACAGGGTTGAAACAGATAGTAGGTTAGCGGTGAATTGTTCGGCAGAACCCCCACATCAGAGACCCAGGAGCTAAGCTGGCTGCTTGCTAAAACCACTGGACATTTGGGACCTGAAGGAGACAGGAGAGAGGCGAAGAGTAAAAAAATTTTTTAATTATGCAAGTCGAGCATCCTTTATTTGAAATTCTTGGGATCTGAAATGTTTTAAATTTTGGAATAAGCTGCATATATGTAATGAGGTTGAGGAAGAGACCTTGAAATTCATTTATGTTTCACATAGATCTCAGACATGTAGGCTGAAAGTAATTTCACTGAGTACTGGTAGTGCATCTGGGTTTGACTGTGGACTCTCCCAGGAGGTCAGTTGTGGAGAGTCCTCCTTACAGCATCACATCAGCCCTCAAAAGTTTCAGATTTTGCATTTTTAGACTATAAATAATAAACAGTTACATGGATGTAGGCATACATGTATATTCATATATTCATTCCCCCCCCACACTTTTAGGTTATTACCTCAAACTATGTTATTATTATTCATTTTTCTTTAAATAATCTTTTAAAGAAATTTAGGTAATGAGAAGATGATCTTATGTTACGTGAAATTTTTATCTTAGCTGTAAACATAAATGTTGTTACCGTTTCCGGTGTTTCGTCCGATGAGGGTGAAGTATGCCCACTGTTAGTCGTGGACTTCTGCCTGTTGCCCAGGCTGGCCTCTGCCTGAGGGTCTCAGGTGATCCTGCTGCCTCTGGGTACAGCTTCTGGGACCACACTGTGCACATCCAACTCCTCAAATATTTTCAGCTCACCTTTTATCTCCTTTGCAGCTCAAATTTTACTTATATTTGGCTGATTATATTTGTTCCAAGCTCGTTGATGATGTTTTCACCTTTCAGATTCTGTTGGCTTCAGTAGGCTTTGCATAGGTTGCTTCTCTTACTGTACCTTTAAGCTCATCTAGCTTTTCTTTTGTCCTTTGTGATTTTTACAGCTCCTGTGTTTCTCCAAAACTGTCTGAACATAGAGGGTCAAGTCATACTATTTTAATGTCCGTTGTCTGCTGATTCCAACAACTTTGTCAGTTCTGTGTCAATGAATTGAATATTTTCCTCATTATGACTCAAAATTTTCCGGTAACAGACAGTATATCTTGTTGAGTGCTGAATAAATTATTTGCATTTCCATAAATCTTCATCGGTTTTGTTCTGAGTGGGATGCTGTTATTTTAAAACACATTGATACTTTGGGTCTTATACATATGACATAGTAGACATGTCCAGAGCTATATTCATTCTGCACTTAATTATTTCCTACTACCAAGGAAAGACACGAAGATCCCACTGGCTAAGACTGTTTCAAGCCTGAATGAGGAGCACAGTTCATTTTCTTCCCAGTGCGAGTCCTGGACCGTTTTCCCGCCTGCCTACCCCGCCCGCCCCGCCCATGTCCTCCTGTAATCCTGCTGGTTCATGTTCCGCTCCATGCCTTGGAAGACTGAAGCCCGTCTCTGTTGGAGTTCTCTGTCTTGGAAATGCAAACCTCTGCTGTAGTACTGGGCTGTCAGAACTGTCTCTTCAACTCAGAAAGTATCCCAAGCTCCTTCTGGATTTTTTTTTTTACAGAAAATAAAACAAAACAGGACAGATTAAAACAGATCAGAACAGAACAATGTAAGGAACACAGCACTTTACAACAAGACAGTTGGATATTAACAAGAGCTACCATAATGTCTTTTTCTTTTGGAATAGTTGAGTGTAGCTTCACACAGAATAACATCAAACATAACAAGATAGAATAAAACCATTCAAGAGAATGAGAGTATTACAAGGCATTCTGAACCAAATAACAGAAAATAAACAATGGCTACTATAATATCTCATTTTCCATAAAAAATTTGTTTATATTATCATACATATTAAAATCCAGTAAGACACAACATGATAGAACCAATGATAATAGAAGAACAAAAGCATGGTAGGACTTCAAAGCAAGATGTATTAAATCAGCCATGACTGCCATATTGTCTTGTTTTCTTAAAAAGTAGCTGTTCATACCATCACACATAATAAGATCAAACAAAACAGAATAAAACCATTCCAACCAATGAATGAAAACATTTAAGACTTCAAAGCAATATAATAGGGAACCATGATTACCATAAAATCTTATGTACTCTTAGCATTTCTCACATTAGGGACACTATACAGTATTTATACATGTGAGTTTGCTTTATTTCACTTATGAGTATGGTCTCAAATTTCATTGGTTTATTTATAAATATCTCAATGTGATCATTCTTTATAGTTGAGTAGTACTCCATTGCATAAAAGTACCACAATTTTTTTATCCATTCCTCAGTTGATGGGCACTTTCCAAGATCTGGCTATTACAAATTGTGCCACTATAAACATGGGTGCACATATATCACTGTGGTTAAGATGTTTTCAGTTCTTCTGGGAATATGCCTACGAGTGGAATAGCTGGGACAAATGGGACCTCCAATCCCAGCTTTTTGAGGAATCTCCAGACTGACCTCCACAGTGGGTCACCAGTCTACACTCCCACCAACAGTGCAGAAGTGTTCCTTTTTCCCCCCAGCCTCTGCAGCATTTGTTGTTGGTAGATTTGTTGATCCTGGCCATTCTTTGCAATGAGATGGAATCACAGTGTGGTTTTAATTTGTGTTTCTGTAATGACTAATGATGATGAACATTTTTTTATGTATTTATTTGCCATTTGTATTCCTTCATTTGAGAACTGTGTGTTCATTTCGGATGCCCATTTTTGGATTGGGGTTTTGAATTTCTGTTTTTTTTTTAATTCTTTATAAGTTCTAGACAGAAGTCCTTTGTCTAAGGGACAATTCACTAAGATTTTTTCCCAGTTTGTGGGTTTTCTTTTCACTCTCCTGGAGATTTCTTTGGACATACAGAAACTCTTTAATAAGATGTGATCCCAGTTATTGATTCTGGGAAGTATTTCCTGTGCGATTTGGTTCTTGTTCATGAATTCTCTACCTACCCCTATGTCTTCAAGATTTTTACCTACTTTGTCTTCCAACAGATTTAGTGTTTCTGTTTTAATATTTAGATCTTTGATCCATTTAGATTTTAGTGTAGTACATGGTGGCAGGCATGGGTCTAGTTCTAGTTTTTGGCACATGGATAGCCAGTTTTTCCAGCACCATTTATTCAAGAGACTATTGTTCTTCCAGTGAACATGTTTGGCCTCTTTATCAAAGATAAGGTGGTTGAGTGTGTTTGTAGTTGTGGTTGTATCTTCTAATCTATTCCACTGATCTTCAGATCTGTTTTTATTCCAGTACCATGTTGATTTTATTACAGTAGCTTTGTAGTATAACTTCAAGTCAGGGATTGTGATGACTCCTGCCTTGCCTTTGCTGTTTAGAATTGCCTTTGCTATTCTAGGTCTCTTCTGGTTCCAGATGAATTTTTGGAGTGATTTCTCTAGATCTGTGAGGTATGTTAGTGGTATTTTCATTAGGATTGCATTTAATCTGTATAACAATTTTGGGAGAATGGCCATTTTCACAATATTTATTCTTCCTATCCATGAACAAGGGATGTGTTTCCATTTTCTGAGGTCCTGATTGATTTCTTTTTCAGGGTATTATAATTTTCCCTGTATAGCTCTTTTACTTCTTTCATTAGATTAATTCCTAAGTATTTCATTTTTTTGGATGCCAGTATGAAAGTTGTGGCTTCTCTTATTTTTCTTCTGGTGATTTTGTTCTTAGTCTATAGGAATGCTATTGATTTTTGAGTATCGACTTTGTATTTCACTACGTTGCTGAATTTATTTATTATATCTAGGAGTTTTTCAATGGAGTTTTGGGGGTCTTCTATTTAAGAGTATCATGTCATCTGCAAATAATGATAATTTAACTTCCTCTTTTCCTATCTTTACTCCTTTTATTTCTCTCTCATGTCTAATTGCTCTGGCTAGTATTTCCAGTACTATGTTGAATAGAAGTGATAAGGGATATCCTTATCTTGTGCCTGATTTTAAGGTAAAAGCTTTCAGTTTTTGGCCATTTAATATGAAGCTGGCCATTGGTTGTCTTAGATGGCCTTTATCATATTGAGGTAAAGACCATCTATTCCAATTCTCTGTAAGGTTCTTATCATGAATGAGTGTTGGGTCTTATCAAAAGCTTTTTCTGCATCTATAGAAATGATCATGTGATTCTTACTTTTGGCTCTATTGATATGGTAGATTATATTTATTGATTTATGTATGTTGAACCATCTTTGCATGCCTGGGATGAATCCCACTTGATCATGGTGTAGAACCTTCTTGATGATTTGCTGAATCCTGTTTGCTAATATTTTATTGAGAATTTTTGCATCTATGTTCATTAGGGAGATTGGTCTGTAGTTCTCTTTTTTAGTTGGGTCTTTCTCAGGTTTTGGTACTAGAGTAATATTTGCTTCCAGGAATGACTTAGGAAGAATTGCTTCCCTCTTTCAATTTCCTTGAAGTGTTTGAGGAGTGTTGGCATTAAATCTTCTTTGTATTTCTTGTAGAATTCTGCAGTGAATCCATCTGGGCCTGGGCTCTTTGTTGGTAAGGACTTAATTACATTTTCAATTTTATTAATAGAAATTAGGTTATTCAGCAGTTTTACATCTTCTTGACCCAGCTTTGGTGATTCATATGTTTCTAGGAATCTGTCCATTTCTTCTGTGTTATCGAACCTAGGAGAGTAGAGTTTTTCGAAATAGGTGTTGATGATCTTCTGTATTTCCACAGAGCCTGTAGTGATTTCACCTTTTTCATTCCATTCCATATTGCATGAATTTGAGTCTTTTCTTTCCTTCTTTAAATAAGGTTGGCTAGGGGCTTATTAATTTTATTTATTCTTTCAAAGAACCAACTCTTTGATTCATTGACTCTTTGTATTGTTTTCTTTGTCTGTATTGCATTAATTTCTGCTCTGATCTTTAAAATTTCCTCCCTTCTTTTGGTTTTGGGCTTTGTTTGCTCTTCTTTTTCTAAAAAAGTGAGGTATAGTATCAGGTTGTTTATTTGTGTTCATTCTGTTTTCCTGATGTGGGAACTCACTGCAATAAATTTTCCTCTGAGGACCACTTTCATTGCATCCCACAGATTCCAGTAAGTTGTATTTGTATTTTTGTTTGCTTGTAGATTTTGTTTAATTTCTTCTTTAATTTCCTCTGTGACCCACTGATTGCTCAAGAGTGTATTATTCAATGTCCATGTGTTTGTGGGGTTTTTGCAGTTTCTTTTATCATTAATTTTTAGTTTCATGGTGCTATGATCTGATAACATGCATGGGATAATTTCAGTTCTTTTGCATTTACTTAAATATGTTCTGTGGGCTAGTATATGGTCTGTTTTAGAGAATGTCCCATGTGAAGCTGAGAAGAATGTATATTCTTATGTTTTTGGATGGAACACTCTATATACGTCTATGAAGTCCACTTGTTCACAGGTATGATTCAGTTCTGTTATTTCTTTGCTAATTTTCTGTCTAGTTGATCTGTCCCTTTGTGTCAATGGCATGTTAAGGTCTCCTGTTATGATTGTGTTATTGCTTATTTGATTTTTCATTTCCTTGGCTCCTGGGACTCACAGCCTTGGCTCTCCTCACGTTGTGGGCCTGGCTCCTCTGGTTGAATAAAGGTCCCTGAGCATGGTCCACTCAAGCCTGGGAAAACTTTCGAGCCTAGTACAGTGTCCTATGGGGCTGGGTGGGCACCCAACCACTGTAAGTGATGGTCCCAAACTCTCCCCGGGCCAGCGCCAGCGAGCTGGAACTCACCTTGTAGCACGGACCTGGCTCCTCTTGAGGCGTGGGCCTGGCTCCCCTCCCTTCTAGATTTTTGAACTCAAGGAAGTGAGATGGGGCTTCCCTTGCTAGTATCTTCTTTCTCAAAAATAGTTTCTCCCCATCTTATGAACTGTTGCTTCATGTAATTTGTCTGCTTTTCCCTTATGCAGGAGGTTGTACCTGAGTTCTTTAGAGAGAGAATGGAATTATTGCTTCTACATTTGAATTATCTTTTGGAGATAGATGATTGCCTAGGTTGGCTAGTTCTCTCCTAACTCAAATAGGACACGAAGACCACATTTGTGCATGCTCCTTTATTGAGCGGTTTAAGGATTCGGGGGTAAAATGATTTATATTTCCAAGATCCACATCACTGGGTTATAAGGTACCTGCATAATTAACATTGCATTATATCATCTGACTCTTTTCTAGAGTGGCTGTGGAAATTCCCCTTCATCAAGTAGCCATGGATTTCTAATTTCCCCACACTACATACAATTAGCATCGTCCACTGCTTTGGGAGTAGCCTTTCACTGTTTCAGCTGGAACATTTGAAGTTCATTATTCTCGATATTTTTGTGGTCCTTTAATAATTTCCATTTTTTACCAATTCTAGAAAAATCTCCACTACTACTTTTTAAGCATGTACATCTTTTACAAATTCTAGAAAATTTCCCAATAATATCTGCAAAGATACATTTTCTTAACTTTTTTTTAACTTTTGGAAACAGTTTGACTTATTTTAATGACTTTTTTAAACTTCCATATTGCCTAATTTTTCTTTTATGTTTTCTATTTCAATTAGTTTTTGTTTTTGTCTTTCCCTGAGATCTATGTTGCCAGTTAACTATCTTTTCAACTTTTTCTATTATTTAAGTTGCCCATTAATTTGTTTTTAATCCATTTAAAATGACTATTGCTTTCATTTCTATAACTTTACCTGGTTATTTAAAAATATACTCCTGCTATTTTTACGTTTTGTATTTGTTATTACATTTTCTTCAATTATTGTTATTTGCATATTAATCTTCCTTTGAAATAGCTAGTTGATTTATGTTTTTCTAGTCTTGAGGTTCACGTTATTATATTTGCTGACCTATGATTTTGCCTCAGGAACTCTTTTATTCCTGCTACTAACATAATAAGACAATGGCTTGTGTTGGAAAGGTTCAGTAGCTAGTATTGCACCTGTGTTTGTGTAGGGGCCCTGCAGAGAATGAGGATCACCTTTGCCTTTGCTAGGATCCTGTCACTTTCATCATGGGGGACACATGTTTACATTAATTTATTTCCTTTGATTCTTATACCTGGCAGGCGTTGTAACTTCAGACAGTCATTAGGCCACTATTTCGTGTGTCTGCTGGGTTGCTGTCCTCGGGACTCCAGTTACACAGCACATATTGTCTCTTCCCTTTGCTACTTTCCATTTCACTGTTCTACCTTCTGTTTCATACAGAACATGACCTTTTATGCAAGAAACTCAGTTTCAATTTCCAGCTGCCATGGCCAGAGGCATTATGACTTGTAAGGGCAGAGAAAATCACATCAAAACACTTTAAATGCATTATCTGGTGTAATATTTCTTCTCTTACAACACTAATTACTGTAACTTTGAGTTTTCTCCGTGAAAAGATAACAAAGCATTCAAGGATTTCTTTAGCCATCAAAGAGACAAATGAAATTGAGAAATGTTGTGTTGCATTGTAGTTAAACAAAATGTTAATGTGAACTTGGAAACACTAAACTGTAACTTATAATATAAAACTATAAATATGGAACCAAATTTGAAAGGCATTGATAGAAGTATTTATGTAAAAAAGATCTTGGCCATATGTAAATTCTACTTTTTTTTTGTATGGGGGATTGAACTCATGACCTCACACTTGCCAGGCAGGTACTTACACTGCTGAGCTAAATCCCCAGCCCTAATATATAAATTCTTTCCAACTATTATTTTAAATAATTCTCAAAACCTCTTCTTATATTTTGTTAGGTTCTTATGTCCATTACATACATGGAGAAGTCAAGTTTAAGGTAGTTAAACATTTGTATAAAACATCATATAAATGGTAAATGTTTAGATTATGAGGCAAGTGAGGTTAATCACTACGTATGTGGGTCACTAACTTTTATGTGCATAAAAATTACCACTGTGTTTTTTTCAAAATATATAGGTCCTAATATTTGACATTATGGTTCTAAATTTCTTAGGCAGGGCTTGGAATGTACATGATTTAATAAATGTCTAGTATAACTGGACAAGTATATAATACTGAGAGATACAGCACAGAGGGGTTAAATAATATTCAGATACAAAAAGAGGTAAGGAGTAAGACAAATTTTATGCTAACATCAAAAAAAGAAAATCATTGCAAACTCTTGGTAAATCTATTATGATCAAGAAGAGTCAATTTCAGAAAAGTGCAAAACAAAACACCACCCAGTATTTGGGAGGACTCCAGCGTCTGTGCTGCTAATACCCATCCCATGACCGTCATGTTCAGGGCAGGGCCACTCGCAGGTCACGGGACATCATTCTTGCTGTGCACATAAAGAGACTACCCTAACTTTTTAAAATTTAGATCTTTTACTAAAAGACTTTTAACTATAGAATTAGAGTAGCTTTGTCAGTTTACCTTAATTGTAAGAGTTAGTTGTTGTGGTATCCTGAAAAATGACTCCAAAGATATTTAGGTCCACATTCTTAGAGCCTGGCAATGTTATCTTACATGACAAAGAGGTGATGCACATGGTATTAAATTCAGGCTACTGAGATAGCGCAATTATCCTGCATTATCTCAGTGGGCCTTAAATGTTATTGTAAATGTCCTTCTAAGAGAAAGGCACAGTGGGGCTGCATGGAACATGCATGTAATCCTAACACTTAAGGAAGCTGAGGCACAAGGTTAGCAAGTTCAAATTCCAGAGGGCAGTTTAGTGAGAACTTTTCCCTAAACTAAAACAAACTAAAAGGGCTGGGTGGTACTTCCTGTTAGAGTTCAGCTTCTGGCATTGCAAAAATAATATGAAATAAATAAAATTAAATTAAATAAAGAGAGGCAGAGTGAGAATTTGCTATGGAGGAAGATAATAGCATGATATGAGGACAGAGAGAAAGGTGTGGCTGTGCCTCGATGACTTGAAGACAGAAGTGACCATGAAGCAAGGGCTAGGAAGAAGGAAGCTACAGAAGCATGAAGGAAAGGAAAAGTGTTCCTCTGAGGCCTCCAGAGTCATTTGGACTCTTCTGACCTCCAGAACTGTAAGACACATTTGTGTTGCTTGAAGTCATTCTGCTTCTTGTAATTTCATATGGCAACAATAAGAAAATAATACGTAGTGAAAAGAGGCTTCTGTGGTAAAAGACTTTCTCATATGTTGGAATAAACTTGGTCAGGCACATGATTTAAATAGCTTTTAAAAACTTATCTGGAATACAGAATAAATTGTACTCAAAAGTGTGATATTGTTATTTTTTGATGTTGTTATTTTTTAAACCATTTAAAGCATTTATTTCCAGTTAATATTTTATATGGTGTTTCTTGTCATGAAATTTGCAAAAAAAATCTATATTTCACATGGAAAAATAAAAGTGAGGTAAGACAAAATTAAAAGAAAACTAAACTGAGGTAAAGCGGTAGAAGGAGGAATGTGAATTATGTTGCCAAATATGAAAGTGTCTTTTAAAGATAAAAATAATATGAATTCTTACAGAACTGTGCTAAGGCAAAGATATCGTTCTCAATGGCACTGGATTTTATAGGCATACAATAACCTCATACATACACATGTATATGTTATGTGTATATCTACACATTTTAGCAGTTGATAAGTGTAACATTTCAAATAAAAGAGAAATTATGGATTATTCAATACATCATGCTGAGACAACTGATTATCTCTGGAGATAAACTACAGAATTTATCTTATGCCAAAATAAATTTCAGAAAGGTTTAAAAATGAAATACAGATTTTATATATATATATATATATATATATATATGTAAACTTTCTATAAATTCAATCACAGGCAGAAATGACATTAAATTTGATATATTTGGCTGCCAACATTTAAAAACTTTTGTGCCTCAAAAACTAGGCAAAAGTAAACAAAAGTAGAAAAAATAAAGAAAGATGAAAGATAATTGAAAATTTGATAGTAAAATGTAAGCTTTTTTACTATATAAGGGTCATTTTCATGTATTAATAATCAACAGATTGAAAAATCTAATAAAATGGATAAAATACAGAAGTAGATCATTCAGTAAAAATGTGCAGATGGCCATTAGACTTTAAGAAAAAATAAATCTTATTTTTTAATAAAAATGCAAATTGTAAACAGTACAGTTCTATTTTGTCTCCCTTGTTGATAAAGATGGAGAGGGGCATATAATACCTAGTGCAGCAATATATATTATTTTGCAATAAGAACACAGAGCAAAAAACACTGAAAACAATACTTCAAGAAATCTCTGCTTTTCTGTCCTGCCTGGGCTGTTCATTCATCTATTTGGTCCATCTGGTGAGAGGCGTCTCGCAGTGTGATGGAGGAGCTCCAGTCATGCTATGAGTACTTGTCTGCCTATGGATGGAGGGTGGAAGGATTACTTTACCACCTGGGGTGATAACTGCCCAGGTATTGGATACAGAACAGCCCATGCACAAGCCTGGCAAGCCGCAGGCAAAGGGAGAAGGTGCCTGAGCAGAAGACTGGGCGACTTCAGGACATTCAAGAGCTTATTTCTAAGAAAGATGTCTGGAAGGGGAGGGCTTTGCAGGGAAGAACAGGATGGAGAAGCAGGGTGGTGGGGAGGGAGCTACATGCGTGGATTCAGTCTAACATGATTGCAGAAATCTTCAGTTGTAATCCCCTTGACTTCCCTGAGTAACCCTGGTCAGAATTTCCTGCTTAGTTTCCCAGGGTAGTATAAAAGGATGGAACTACCAGAGTCATATGCAGAATTTAGGATCCATCAAGAATGGCTGCCTCTTACTGTAGCTTGGAATGAAGCATGTGTGTCCCAGCTTGGATGAAGTCACATTCTTCCTGACTACTTTGGAAGCCCCTGTCTTGAGACCTGGAGTGTGAGTATCCATCTGGTGGTGCTGCCATACAGCTTATGCTTCTTAATTCCCCTCTAAACTGCAGATGGTGCAGTCTGGACCTGTCTGCCTCATTTCTCCAGTTTCATAACACCTTGGGAACAATTCTTATATCTTGGGGTTAGGCTGTAGTGGCACAGGAACCGCCATCATTTCAGAGTGGCAAGGCTTAGAATTCCAGGCCAGATGTGGGTGCTAATTATCACGAGTATGGCTGGGAATGTCATGGAGTTCTTACGTGCCAAGTTTAGGGGTTTGGTCTTACATACGTAAACCTTGGGATCATTCTGAAAGTTTTCAGCAGAACAGTGGTAAGATCTTGCACTGTATAGAAAAGAGCCAAAATAAGATGAGTTCTCTGCATATTCCATTTGCAAGGAAAAGTCTAAAACAATCTGAAAAATCTCTGTGTTCCTATGCATGCATGTGTCCTTTCATTGATTTACTCAGTAATTATTTGCTAGATGAGGATTGTTGAACTCTCACTGAGCACACTGGCCAGTGAGTATGAGTCCTAGGGAGATATTAACAGGAACAGCCTGGGTAAACTTAGATCTGGAGAGGAAAGCAGGTAAGCGAACAGACTGCAATAGAAGTTGATATACAAAAGAACAGATGTGCCTGGATGTGAAGGAGGTGTCAGGCGGGGATTTTAGAAGGTGTGAGACACAGTTACTACGTATTCTTTGTTGCAGTGGCTCCATGTATAGAGCAGAGTCTACACTAGGGAAAGATCTACACTTACTTGTTTGATGATTTCACCAACAAATGTGGATTTGAACTCCTTGAGCAGGGTTTTAATAGAGAACCTTTTCTCCAGCATCAGATCTCCTGGTGTCTTAGGGCCTCAGCCACTTATGCTAAAGTACAACTCGTTTAACTTCCTGAAAAATTAAATGGTTTTGCTCTATTTTTCCCAGTAACTCATTGGAAACAATTATAGCTTTGACTACCATCCAAGGTGCATTTTAAACAATGACTAAAATAAAAAAACAAAGGAGGGAAAGAGAAAAAGAATTGTGAGTTAAAAAACTGGAAAGAGAAGAAGTAGGAGGGAAGGAGAAAGGGAGAGAGAGAGAGAGGAGGGAAGGAGAGAAAGAAAGAGCGAGAGAGAGAGAGAGAGAGAGAGAGAGAGAGAGACATGAGCACCAGGACTCTTCTGTGAACAGCTATTTGAGATTTTTGCTTTCCATTTTCTTTCCAGGTGAGTGTTGAATTACGATGATTCAGCTGCTGAATGGGGCTCAGTCCTGGTGTTTGCCAAAGCTGAGGAAAAAAACAAAACAAAACTAAAACCTAAGAGGAATGGCCAGTGCCCCACATAATTCCCCACCGTGATGCAATTCTTCCTGACCACTGTGCTCACCCATTTAAATACCTTTTCAATTCCTCTGAGTAGGAACAAAATGTCTTGTTCTTTAAAAAGAAAAAAAAAATGCCCTCCCCTGTGCTGTTGGCTAAGTGTGGTGTGAAGGAGAGGGAGAGACGTGGGGTTCCACGAGGAATGAGGTACAGGGTGAGGAGGAGAGAGACGGGCTCAGGGGGTCCAGCTGGCACCGTGGTGGCGGCAGCTGGGCGCACGTCTGGGGTGAGTTTGTGCCACTTCTCCCTCCAGCAGCATTCAGGTCAGGCCCACCCTGAGACACTGACAGACAGGTGCAGCAGGAAGCCAACTCCTGGGCCTGCAGTTACTCGTTTCAGGAGGGATACTTGGCTGAGCTTTTCCTCCCTGAGTAGCACAATTCTAGGTGAGACAACAGAGAAAGTGACGCTGCACATTAGAAAGGTAGAGCCTGACTCGTGCCTGTGCTGACTTGCTCCCATCCCGAAGACTTTGCTCATCTGCTCGGTGCAAAGACGTCCTACTCTGCCGAACCTGAGTGTTCCTCTAACCTTCACGGTGCTATCACTTTCCCTTTCTGACCCCATACTCCAGGTGCAGTCCAGGTTAGGCCACTGCTGTCTTCCAAGCAAACAGAAAAACCCTGTCCCTGGGATGCTGAAGGCAGTGTGACCAAGAGGCTTTCAGAGACACAGACAAGATTAAGAAACGACAATAAAATGAGACTGAGTTACCCAAGGACCAGCCAGAGCAAGAATCTGTATAGTCCTATTCCTGAAGGCAGAGATAGGAAATGGAGCCACGAGATTGGGGTGAGAGTTGGAGAAGACACTGCTCAATTCTTGTTGTAGTGACGCAGTTTCTTAACCACTGCCAGAACCATTGTGCTCACACAGCGGGGAGAGAGAGGGAGAGAGAGAGAGAGAGAGAGAGAGAGAGTCTAATGGAGGAGAGGATAGATACACTGAAACCTTCACCTCATACTCTCTAATCCCTTTCTGATCCTCCTATTGCCTCCTGTTAATTAACACTAATGAGTAATCAAAGGGATGTGGCACAGAGATGTCAAAGTCAACCTCAAGGTCAGTCCCTGGGGGAAACAGAGCGGAACAAAGATGCCTGGAGCATGCATCAGGCAGGAAAACTGGCAGACAGAATTCCACCATCAGGTATATGCCCATGATACAGAGTTGACTAACAAATCCATAATAAAACTGTTATTTTCTGTTAGTCAAGCACACTTGTGCAGTCCACAGGGAGAGGAGAGGACATAGGATACAGGGAGATGGGATACAGGCTCTTGTTAAGTCCCTGAGTATTATGATTATATTATAGTGTAATTGTGATTCTTATCCCTGCTAATAAACTGTGAGGTAGATAAGGAAAAGCATCTTTCTTGGTTTACCTATTTCCTGTAACTATCTCCCACGGGTTCTTAGTCAGAGAGGTACTTTCAAATACTTTAAACAAAAAGCATTTATAGAGAAAAACATCCTAATTTACATCAATAAAAGCTTCTGTTACCAGTGTATCCTCTTGTAAATATTTCTCTAGTGCAAAGTCATATGCAATATGAAATAAAATTTGGTAGGGACATTTTGATGACATAACCATGCTTGTTAAAGAGAACTCTGAAGGACCCTTGAATCTGAGTAATGTGAAGATATCTTCCAGCAGAGTAACACATGGTATATGTGAAGTTAGGGAAAAAGAAAAAAGAAAGTTGATCACTGAAACCACTGAAACATATATTTGCATATTTAATTTTGGAGACCACATCTCCTATTTGTATCATAAAATAATCCCACTAATACTACATTACAAGTAGTTTCAAAATATTTTCATAAGGAATAACTTATTTGGAAAAGAAAGTTAACCTAGACCTCTGTGGACAACCTTGCTCAGCATTTTTGGGAGAAGTAGGGAAACACCCTTGTTTGATCGTGTAGGGAAAAATAACTCATTAAACAAGTCTAGAGAGAAGACAGTAGGAGACAGAGAGGTGAAGCTAATAATGAATTTGAAAGAAACTTAAGTTTGAAACAAATTCATTTTCCTGGTATTTGATTCTGCCATGCTTAGCCCCCAAGGGATTTTGGATATCTTGGAAGTTTCCTTCAAGAAAGCCTCAATTTATTTTCCATTTTGATTCATCTTCATCAGCATTAGTCAAAGATGAAAGGCTATGAGACAAAAGATCCATTTTGGTGGATAAAACAGAACCTCCCTAACTCAATACTCAATTTCCTGGGCAATAATTTACATCCAGCCCTGTGGCTGAAGGGCACATGCAAAAAGGAAAAGGTAAATTACCTTCCAATCACCTACACTCTCTAGTCTGCTGAGGTATGGAGGGTACTGCTTTCTCCATGTTCTCACCTGGCCCTGAAGACAGCCTTCCCAATAAAGGCACTCACAGGAAAACTGACCATTGCGATTGGCTTTAGAAAGAAGTAAGTGTAGGGAGGTGTGCAGGTGTAGTCATCCCATAGTATCCTGAGGCCTGGCCGTCAACACTCGCACCTCCAGCCATGGCTGTGGTGTGTTCCTGTCTCCTGCACTGGCTTCTTCCACAGCCTAGAACGTTTCCACCTAACCTAGTTCTCCATACTGCTCCCGTCATAGTCAAGACATAAAGCAGCTTTGTCATTGTCTCCCATTTCCCTTTTACAACCACACCCACCCCTTCTTCCCACCCTTTCACTCCATCCCCAACCCTAGGCAACCATGTGTGCTTTACCTGAATGTGCACCCCACGAGGCACCCCCACCCCACGCAGCACCAACTCTGCACCAACTCTGACTGATAAAACAGCTCCTTATCTTATTCTATCAATTTCTTCCCCATTCAGAGTTCCACAATAATCCAGAGCAGCATTCATTTCAGGAAGCAAAGCCTCGCATAAGGCATGATGAGAGCAGCAAGAGTCCAGATGAGTCCAGCAGGGTGTGAAGCCCTAGGCTGCAATGGAACCTACCATTTCAGAAGGGCTCGACGCATCAGGAGATCATGAAGTTAAAGGCCCTCCTTTTGGTAACTGTGGTTGCAGAGTTAAACCAAATTGATGTGTGATGAAAGAAAGAAAGAAAGAAAGAAAGAAAGAAAGAAAGAAAGAAAGAAAAAAGCCTTTCACGTGGCCCATAGACAGTATCAAAGGCTAACTATTTCTGGGATGCTTAACATTTATGTAGGTGGGAACTGAGGTTTGACCCTAAAACAGAGGAGCCTCATCCAATTCTCTGTGCCACCAATGAGATCGTTAAGACTGTTTGCTCTAAGATCTGTGCCAGTTCTTGCCTCTAGAGACATCTGAAGAGTATTAGAAGACAGGGTTTATTGTGTTCTTTGATTTTCCTGGGGTGGCATGGAGACAACCGCTGGGATATGTTGGGGTCTGTGCTTCTCTCAGCCTCGCTCCCATCACTGGGTGCTCTGGGGTTGCCCAGAGGAAAGGTGGGTAAAGGCACCACCATTCCGCAGTTCGGGAACCGGGAGTCCTCTCCTTTGCTTTTGTTTATATGCATCCAGAGGGAAGTTCCCCCTGGAGACCAGCAGAACTCCTATTTCCTTATTATTTTCACAATGTTTGGACCTTTTCTAAATTCAGAGACCCATGAAATAAATTTTTGTATTTTCCAAGACTCTTGCACATAACTTAGAAAGTAATTGGGATTATTAGTATAATTAAATGAAAGTGCAGGATCTTGGATCTTGAGCGGCAAAATAAAGGATTATTTTCTTTTCTCTGTCCATCTGCATCATGTTTGTTTCACTTTTCTCTACTGCAAAGAAGGCTTTGTGCATGTGGCTGGGTGAGTGTCTCACGCAGACTTAAATTCATAAGCTTACAGTGTTGTGACCTTGTAATGAGAGAGAAAAGTCTGCCCCTGTAGTTTTGGAAGAAAATTTCCGAGATAGATTTTGATTGGCCAAGATTTGGGGACTTCCTCCCAGTCTGCCTATGGTGAGAGGGATGGAGTGCCCGTCTAATGGGGCCAGGGAAACGTGACAGTGGTTCTCGTGAGGGACACCACACAGCTCACACACGCTGTGGACAGAGGCTCAGCTTTGCAACTGAAAAAGGGGCTGTTTTCTATTCAAACAGTGTCTTGGAAAGTGGTCTCACTCCTTTATGGATATGAAGCTTTATTATTACTGTATTATTACTGTTTCCCAAGTATTATTACTGCTTCTGTCGTGTCCTGAGACATTGCTTTAGCCCTGTAGTCTACGGGAGTGGCTCTTTGTATCACAGGTTTATTCACCTTAATGGGAAGTCAGTAACTTGACCACTTGGTGTCAGCAGAAAGTGAGACCTCTACGTGATATTATCCTACTGAATCTACATGGGTCCTGGAGGAGAAGGCAGGCAGGGTCTGTTTGGCAGACACAGTATTTGAGCTGACAGGCCCTGTCATTGGCCTTCAAGCTACCCGCCTGGAGCTCTGAGTTTCCTCATCCTGTGCATTTAGCATTTTGAAATGCTTTCCACTTGCTGTCACCAATTGCTACCCCTTCATCAAAGCCCTCCTTAGTTGGCAATGAAACTACAGAGTTTCCCCTGAGAATCCTAGGGTCAGTTTATTCTTTTCCATCTTCTCTTTTCTCTCTCTCTCTCTTTTTTTTTGGTACCAGGGATTGAACTCACAACCTTGTGATTACAAGGCAGGTACTTATGCCACTGAGCTAAATCCCTGGCCTTCTCTTCTATCTTCATGACAGTAATTTGTATGTCTCATTGTTGTAGTCAGGGGTTGTGAGGAGAGCAATTACAATCAGGACACAAAACGTATTATGTTATTTTATGATGGTCACCCAGAGTTAAACACAAGAAAGTGCAGGAAATCTGTCCACAACACTAAAGACAGAATATTCAGCCAAGGGCCTGAATCCCACAGCTATGTCCTGCATGAGTCCAGATGAAGACCCAGAGCCCATAACAATGCCTTCCACAAGTCCACCTGGAGGTCTGGAGCCCACAAGAAGGACTCACGCCAGTCTGTTTTATGGGTCTGTGCTGGGAAGGCCCAAAGGTCAGCGGTGGAAGCTAGAAAGTCTCTATCAGTGGGGTGAATGAGCTGTGAGTAGGTTGAGGCTTCTACAAGCTGGGAAGTCACGCTCATAACAAAGCCCAGGGCTCCCCTGAAAAGTACCACAGCCATCCTCAGCAACAAGGAGGTCCCAGTCCCCTCCAATGGTAACAGTGGAGTACATGCCAAAAAGCTGGTGCGACAAGCTTCTCCTGGAGATTAAACAGCACGCATCTTCCCTTCTGGAGCCAGGAAGCGATGCTCGATGTAAGGACCAGAGCTCCCAAAGTGAACCACAGCCACTCTCACCAACAAAGTCCCAAACTCCTCTGATGACAATGGCCGAACTCATATCGGGGAAGCTAGACATGACGAGCTCCTCCAGGAGAACCAACGGCTCAAAACAGCAACCCTTAGAGAAACCCACAATGCCTAGCTCTTCTTCTCCACATCTCTATTTATGCTAGCAACATTCCTCAGATGGGCCTTCTACACTCAGCATTAAGCTGATTTAATTCAGCTGGTGTCAAGTTGACCCCTAGTTTTTAATCCATTACACTCATAGAATCTCATACACAAATGACTCAAACACAGTTCCATCAGGTCCCTTCTTACATATTTCTGTTATCTCCCTTCCAGCTAACAGCGTGTCAGATGTTGGCGGAGTGTATGAATATTTTCTTTCCTCTAGTTTCTTGAGGAATTTCTTGTCCATTTCCCAGAAGGAAGCCCAGTTTACACTTTGCCCTTCCCATGAAGGCTTTCCAAAGTGCTACTCTAGTCTTTTTAAGAACATTTTATTTTCTTGAGTTATCCTATCCTTTGCATTGTTTGTCCTCTGATACTACCATTCTCCTTCTCTTAGCTGGAGTTATTAATGGAAAAAAAAAAAAGGAACCACTGCCCTTCTGGGACCACTGTCTTAGACCAATCAAGCTCAACCTCTAGGTCTGCTCATCCCCATTGAGAAAGGTTAACTTGGGTCAGCACCCCTAACACTGGTCAGGGTCTTGGAAGTCCAGGTGTGACGGAAACAGGTTTATTTTTTGCCCATGTTTCTTCACTGATGCTCAGAACTGATCCATTTTGAACAGTAAAGCAAATAGGTACCCCCTGACTTGGGGAGGTCTGGAGAGGGCTCCATCAAAGCCCCTCGACCCCAGCTGGGCCTGAATGGCATGGCCTGGGTGGGCACTTTTGTGCAGATCTGCACTAGTTCCTGAAGGCATAAAAGAGAAAGAAACCTTCACTCAAACTCACAGAACAACTATAGGCCAAGTACGCTTCAGATAAGGAATCTGGACTTCTTATGTAACAATTCCTCATTCTTTGGATGCATATCATGATTTCACCCCATAATTCTCACAAATTTATCAGCGCAGTAAAATAGTGAGACTTTAGGTGAGGTTTCTCTTGTTGTGTTCAGACCATGTTGTGGGAAGATGGACAATGATTAGACGAATTCAAATTGTGTGTGCCCAAAACAGGAACCTATGTTTGGGAGGAGCGCGGAGAAGTTAGAGCCTGGTAAACCTCTTTGGTAAGCCAGGGCGTGGCGTGGAGTCTCACATGTGGACTCATCGGTCGGTACATTTTCCAAACGTTTCCACAGGGTCATTTGCTCTCTCACCGCCTAGTTGACGATCCTCCCTCAGCCCAGAGCTGGAGACATCCCTGAATTGCTCCGGCTGATGGGTCTACTTAGCAATGCCTGGCAATATTTTGAGGACTGTTCTGCTTCTCCACAAGACCCCATCACCATGTCTCTCTTTGATTGTTTTAGAATCCATAGATAAGTGAGATTACACGACATTCATCTGTCTATCCCAGTTTTATTTCACTTAGTGTTCTCCAATTCCATTCATATTATTTAAAATAACAGAATTTCCTTATTTTTAATTGAATAGCATCTTATTATACACACACACACATATTTCATTATCTATTCTTCTATAAAGGATATTTAGATTGATTCTATAATATGATCATTGTGAATAGCACTATGTTAAACTTAGGAATGTTATCGTGTTTTGATGCACAGATTTCAAGTCTTTTAGTTGAATACTCAGAAACAGATCATATGGAAATGCTGTTTTTAGGGTTTTTAGGAACTTCTACTGAGGTTTCCAAAATGGTTGCATTACTTTACATCCCTGCAAGTGTTTGTTCCCTCCGCATTTTCACCAACTGTTTCTGTCTTTGTTGTTGGGAAATGCTACGCTCATATGCTGGGGGTGTGGTCCCCAGTGCAGCGGTGTTCAGAGCGGGGGTCTTAGGAGGCTGTGCCTGCTTCTGTGGAACCCATGGGTGCATCCATACCTGGGCGGGCCTGGTGGGTTGGGCTAACTGAAGGAGCGGGCATTCTTGCCCATTTTAAAGCCAGACTGTATTCTGTCTAGAGTTGTTTGCATTCCTTCTATATTTTACATAGTAACCCATTTTCAAATGTATAATTTTCAGATATTTTCTCCCAATTTATAGGTTGTCTCTTTTCACTCTCTTAATTATCTCTCCCTTGATTTCAAGAACCTTTTTGAAGTCATATTTATTCTGCTTTTGTTTCCAGCATTTTGAGGTCAAATCTAAAACATCATTGCCTGGAATGTATCTACATTCTTCAAAGTGATCTACAGATTCAGACAAATCCCATTAAAATTCTAATGTTGTTTTTCATAGAAATAGAAGGAAAGCTCATAACATTTATATGGAATCCCTAAAAAATCCTGAACCACAAACGTAATCATAAGCAAAAAGAACAAAGCTAGAGACATCACACTACTTGATTTGCAAATTTGTTACTAAACAATCTTAATTAAAACACTTGACTAGTACAAAAATGGACCATAACTAACTGACCAGAGTAAAGAGCCCCAAAATGAAGTCCGTAAAGTTCTGTGTGTGTAGTCAGTTGATTTTCAACAAAGGTGCACACAGTACACAATGGGAAAAGAAAAATCTCTTCAGCAAAGGTGTTGGAAAAACAGGTTATCCACAATGAATGTTCATCTCAAGTTCCGTGCAAAATCAACTCAAAATGGCTTTGAGACCTAAAACTAATAACTGAGGATGTAAAATTGATAGAAGAAAATCAAAGGGGAAAATTATTTTAAACTTAGTATATCTTTTGGCAACTTATCATTTATCTTGCACATTTACATTACCACCTTTGCATTACTTGTGATACTACAATTTCGCTGATTAACTCCAGTGGTAAGAATATTCCTAAATTTCTCCATAGAAGTATTAACATGGTTCATTATAAATTATTACGGGAGGCACCATCAGAACCATGCCGGCATATATGGTAAATACAACGTGAGATATTTCCGGTTCTAACGCAGGTCTGATTTGGATAAGGAATTTTGACTGATATTATCCCATCCCATGATGGGCATGGAAGGGGAATGGGGAACTGCCGCAAGTGAAGAGGGGGGCCAAGAGCGAGGGAAGGACCAAGAATGAGAACAGAGGGGGACGCAGCTCGCAGCAGAGAACTTGCTCAGCGTGCCTGAGGCTCTTGGTCTGATCCCTTGCTCTGCAAAGAAGGCCTCGGAAGTTGCCCAGTTTCCTTTTCCTGCGAAGCGTAGCAGGGCAGGCACAGCTTGGCAGAGCTGAGATGGGGCTTCCCACGCCTGTGCTTGTTAGTTACCTCAGGCAGCACTTAATTCACTTAAAGGCGAGGTGAAAAGTCCGTGGATTGCATCTTTTGAAAGCAATAGAGTCTCAGTTTTTTAAAGCTGAACTAGATCTAGTTAATAATAAAATCATGTGTGAGGTGCCTAAAGTGGAACAATGAAAACATACTCACATTTCATCAACTTTTCTGACTCAAAGTAAGTAATCTTCTTAAAATATTAATATTTCATTTTCATGTTCTTTTTTTTTAGACTTGTGGAGGTTTCTACCTCTGTGTGTATTTGTAAAATAATCTCAAAAATGTTACTAAGCACAGTTATTTCAGGGAATTTTAAAAATTTCTGCGACTAGGTCTCTTTTTAACTCCCAGGAAATCATAGGAAAAAGAGAAGCAGAACAGATTCATGTGAATATTCATAATTTGATATGATTATGATTCACCGAGGACACTAGCAAAAGGATATGGTTTATAGCACTGCTAACCAAATCCTGGCCACTCAGGAGGCTCGAGATGAGTTCTCCACAGCATCATCTCACCAGATGTCCTTGGAGAAGACATTGCTTCTTTAATCCTTCTGTTGGGAGCTAAGCTGATCATGTCACTGTCCTCCAGGATGCTTAAAAAACGGGAACTCATCAGACCAGAGTGTCATACATCTGAAGGGCAGGAGTGGGCGTGAGGGCCCTGGAGACTCTGTGGTTAATGACTGTTTTCTGCTCCTGGGGTGGGTAATTTCCGGGTCTGTGGGCTGCTGCATTCGCTTTGGTTATCCCTGCTTCTGAGCTTATTTTCCACATTCTTGAATTCTATCAATAGCAAGCAGCACAGCAACTCACAGGCAGCCTGCTCCAAACGAGGACAGTTCTGACTCCTCCACAGTCATTCCATATATTAAGATAGATTAAACATCCCTGAAAACTTCAGTGCTTCATCTTAGTTGTGCTGACTGAGAGCGTGCATTAGGTCTGGACTATAGTATGATTTACTGTGAATTCCTTTCCTAAGACAAGCAGTGCAGTGTGGTCTTCAAGAACAGTGGCATCCACCGCTTCCTGACATTAACAACTGTGGCAATTTACTTAAGCATTCTCAAGCCGGACAGTGAAAATGCTAATCTTATGGAAACTTGTGAATATTAAAAAAACAAGGCATCTAAACACACCAAGAACATAATATGCATAAAGTAACTGGAGCATTGTAATCAACTTCTGGGAACTGCTCATATTATAATCAAACTATCCATTTTCTTCACTTAAGTTCCTCCTAAAATAAGATAAATGTCTCATAATATTTTTTCTTAAATATTCTTCTCACCCCATAGCTACAAAGGAACTGCCTAAAGCAGTTTGTGTGGGGGTGGAAAAGGGAATGATCTCCTTTTCCTTTTTCTCCATCCTAAAGGGTCATGGTCAACATTCTTACACAAAAGATTAATAAGAGAAGAGCACAGCAAATTTAGATGATCATAATTTCAGGGGACATGGGAGGCTTGAGGCTGAAGACCTGCCTACCCAAGACGAGCTATCCATTCTTATGGTCAGGCTCAGTAAAAATGGCTGCTAGTGTAGAAGTCCGATTGCACAGAGAGGGTGTGATCTTCCATTTATAGACTATGTAGGGCAAGGTCTGCTCATTCCAACGGCCCATGTCCTCTCTCTTTAGCATTCTTTCCCTGCAGGTATATGGAAGGACTGCTCGTGAAGTAGCAGTATTATAATCTACTATCAGACAAGCTAGGTCAGAGAATATCTGTATGGCCTGTTCTGAGACAGAAGGTGGGGGAAGATTAGAGTAATATATTTAGGTGTTATGTTTTGGAGAAAAGGGACTCTAGTTTCTATGATCCACCTTGGGCAAGAGAAATTTTTGTTTCTATCCTTTGCCTTACTAGGAAGAAAGTGGAGCAGAAGACAGAGTGGATCAGAGGAGAACTTTGCTTCTAAGGCTGCTTTGAAGGCCTTTCTATTTGGTGGTGTTTACTGAGCACCAGCATCAGGTTGTGAGAACACAGCCACTGGTTGCTAATTTGAGGAGCCCAGTTGGAGGGTGGAAAGTAGCAGTTGTGCTAACCTAGAGAGGAAAAGTCTCGTGTTTAAAGACAATTGTATCTTGACATCCAGTTCAGAACCTACATTTCTTTGATTTAACATATTAGAAAGAAAAGGGAGCTTCATTTCCTTAGCAGCAAGAACTATAGGCCTGCAGATGGACATACTGACTGCCTATCAATCATTTAGCAATAGAAATGAGATTTAGAAACAAAACTAAAGTCTTCAAGTGAACAGCCTGGCAGGAATGTGTGGCCTGGTTAATGCTTGTAAACTGTGGTCTCTGTAGAAGGGCATATCAATCTCTCCCTTGCCTTCAATATGAGGAAAAAAGTGTTACTATCATCTTTACTGTTGATGACTTTCCAGCAAATAGTGAAAAGTTTCTGCTCAAATGCAAGAGGAAACCAAATTTAGTAAACCAGTGTTGATGAATTTATATGCACTGTCTTAGCTATGTTCTCCTCATTGAGATACAATATTCAACATCCACAAATTAAAGGAGAGTTTTATTTTGGTTCACAATTTGTAGAAGTTTCAATTCAGTAGAGGCTGGAGTCTGCTGGCTCCAAGGCAGGACAGTATGACAGAGAAGGAAAAGAGAAGCAGCTCATGGCATGGCAGCAAAAAGCAGAAAGAGATTGAAGAAGGGAAATACACCTGCCCAAGACACACTCCAGTAATGCATCTCTTCCAATTAGGTTTCATCTCCCAAGAGCACATTTCAGTAGACTAAACCATGAATAGCCCACATCCATGATCCAGTCATCCTCCAAACTCCTACCTAACACTTTGTGAGGTTTTGGGGAAGCACATAGACACAAACTACAGTGGTAGAGTAACTTGACTCATGAACATCATTCATTCCTTGATATTAGTCATGAATTGAACTGGTTGGGAGCTGAATCAAATTTCCCCACAAGGTTCAGTGTGGGGAGTGGCTAAAGCTGGAGATGGATCACGTGTGCAGGGCTCAAGCGAGGCCAGCCACGAGAACATGGGGAACCCAAGGCGAGTCAAGTGAGTAAGCTGCTCCTGCCCCCAGGACACAGAGAGCCCTAGGTGAGCCAAGCAAACAAGCTGATGTAGGCAGGGGGTGTCATGTGACATCAACCTGCCGAGTGCATAAATAAACGCACTGCAGTCCTTGGGCAGTTCTTTTCTCCTACCAGGAGAGGAGGCTCCACCTGACTTCAGCATTCTGTATTCTGACTCTTGTCTTCATTTATTCATCCTCCACCATCTATCTGTCTTCTCAGAATTTTAAGAGCTGTGCTGGATGCAGCAGTTCAGTGTTGTTAGAGTATTCTGGCACAGTAGAGAAGCAAACGTACAAAATGAACAGGTCTCCTAAGCTGAGGATGGGGAAGGAGCACACAGCCCATAGCGGCGGGGCCGTCTCCGTCCACCAGATACAGGGGGCAGAGGGTTATACGACCTCTGATTGAAGTGGCGCATGGGACAGACATTGATGACATGCGAGGAACCAATTGGCATTCTCTGTGTGTGCAAACAGGAAGGGGAGCTACAATTGGGGCTGAAGAAGCAGCAGGAAGTGTTAAGTGTTCCCACTTTGGCCTCCCGCCATGTTAGACCACCGCCATAACTGTGCAGTAATTTATACTAGGGCAAGAACCTTTCCAGTGTCACCCAATGTGGAGTTTCAAGAATGGACGCAAAATTTTGCCAAAAGCTTCTATTCACAATACAAATTATTTGCGAACAGAAGCATTTGTGAGCTGAAGCATTAATATGTAATGCTAAACATATATGCCACTAGTCTAGTAACTGCAAGTTTTCAAAGACATTCATTGGTTGATATCTCATTTCTTCTACTTTTTCTAATCATGTTGTCATAGCCAGAGCTTTGAAATTCACTGGAGGTGGGGGTGGAGAGGAAGAAAAATAGTTTAATTGTCATGAAGGATCTAATTCTCCACAATTGTGGGAATAAAATTTTCACAAGTAGAATCCCTTTGGTGAGCCTTTTTGGTCCCTAAACTGAATTTCATTTTTGCTCAGTAAATATGTTCTTTACAACAGCCCTTGAAGATATTTTATTCCTCTCCTAGAGAGGAGGAAATTGAGTTGGTAGAAAGAAGGGTTCAAATGATTCACAGAAAGAAAGAATTAGCTAGGTCAAAAGTGGATTTTAAGTCTAGGATTCTTACTCCTATTCCTTAACATTAAAGTTTGGTTTTCCTTTCATTATTACATATTTGAACTTATGTTAAATTCCTAGATCGTGTTGTTCCGGTGTGATATATATTAACAGATGCATATTATACAGTCTTTTCTGATTTTTTTGAAGAGTAATGGCACCTCTCTCTAGTCATATTTTTTGTTTTCTTTTTTTTAGGAATCAAGTAATAGAAGTGTATTTTTAGGTGCTTGATCACATATGCCACAGTACTGTACAATGAGCGAGAGGACCAGTCTTTGCCCAGCCAAAGTGCACATGAAGGGACCTCTCAATCTTGGGAATTTCCTGAGTGACAGCGAAAACTTTGCTTTTCACTGTGCACAGCTCTGGAATTTATTTTAAAGGAACGGACCAGCACAGGGCTTGGCTGCACTGGGCAGACCAACCAGTTGGCTAAAGGACTCAGAGTTTGTGCTATGGCTGTCAGACTGACTTCCTGGGAGGGGAGCAGAGCTGGGGTTGAAACTCACATCAGTGACTTGGTCACCCATGTTCACCCACGTCTATGTAATGAAGTCCTTGAATGCACCAAGCTTAGTTGGCGATGCCTATGACGCACCAGGAGGATAACAAGTCCGCGCTCTGTGGTGGATGGAAACTCTAGCGTTGTTTGCCATGCTCTTGTGCACTGGCCTCTCCATCTCTTCTTTTGGCCAATCCTAACTTTATCGTTTGTTGCCACAATAGAACTGCGATTATAAATTTAGTGTTTTCCTGAGCTTTTGAGTCATCCTAGCAAAACAGGAAAACAAAGAGTATGTGGGAACCCTCAGTTGTTCAGATGTGTGGGTGGCCTGGGAACCCTGGCGCGGTCGGACCGATGGAGGCCTGCTTACCTTTTTAGGATTAGCTGCACTCCGGGTAGTTAGCATCAGATCCCATACTGCTTATGCTGTCCCTGTTTTGAAGCAGAATGGTGTGATGGTTTGGGGCAACTCCAGTGTCACGATATGTGTTGCGTATATGGAAACGTGGCCAGGCTAGGCATAGCAGTCAGCGTGGAAGGGCTTCCTACTCTGTTCAACGTTATCTAGCACCTTCTCTGGGGCTGGCACAGCTGCAGCTGCCTTTAAACACACTGTACTTGACAGAAAGAGAAGAGAGAAGCAAAGAACTCCTTACAAAATGGGCTGCCTTGTATGGGAACTGCCTTTACAAACTGCTTTTCTAATGGAGCAAAAGAATCATGCAGACTGAGTCATGCTCTAGATTTCACAAGAGGAAAAGCCTAACATCATAGGAAGAACTGAAATCCTCGTGTTCATGGAGAAGTAATAGAACTCTGATTTTCTCCTATTCTTATTTGTGGGTCCCTAAAAAAATACATTAGATAATTCCACCTGGATACGTTTTTGAGTGTTTCAGAGAAGCCTGAAGTGAGTTATTCAATAGCAGACATGAAAAATATATCTTTTAAAATTATTATTTTGTGTTTGCTTTTTAAAAATTTTTATTTAAAGAGAAAAAAAGCAAACACAGAAAAAAAGGGAAGCAATAATACAAAATTCAAAAAAAAGATAAAATAAACACTAAGAAATCACTACTTGTCAAATTACATACTGTCATCTTAGAAATAATTGTTCAAGTTACAGAGTTAAAGCACACAAAGTGGACATTCAAACCATGAGACTGAAAACAGTTCTGCCCAATGATCCAACAAAAACAGTAATATAGTTAGTTATCAATCCTACACACTTAAACACACATGCAATTATATCCTTTAGAGCACTTTCTTTTCCTTTCCTTTTGACAATAGCAATTACACATTTTGGGTTTTATTACTCCTACAGTTCTTATTACTTTTTATACTAGAGACACAATGAGATATTTATAAATATGATTATTTATTTCACTTATGAGAATAGGCTCAAGTTGCCTCCATTTCAATATGAAGGCCTCAAGATCATCCTTTTTATAGCTGAGTAATATTCCATTGTATAAAAATACCACATATTTCTCATCCACTCTGCAGTTGATGGGCATCTTGGTTGTTTCCAAGATTTAGCTATTACAAATTGTGCTGCTATGAACATGGGTACACATATATCACTGTGATACAACCTTCTCAGGTTTTCTGGGAAAATACCTAGGAGGGGAATAGCTGGGTTGAATGGAGCTTCCAATCCTAGTCTTCTGAGAAATCTCCATAGTGATTTCCATACTGGTTGCACCAGTCTATACTCCCACCAAGAGTGGAGCAGTGTTCCTTTTTCCCCACAGCCTCACCAACATTTGTCATCAGTTGATTTCTTGATGGCAGCTATTCTTTCCAGAGTGAGGTGAAATCTCAATGCTGTTTTAATTTGCATTTCTCGAATGACCAGTGATGGTGAACATTTCTTCATGTATTTATTTGTCATTTGTATATCTTCATTTGAGAACTGTGTGTTCATCTCAGATGCCCATTTTTGGAGAGGGTCTTTGGATTTAGGGGTCTTGATGTTTTTCAATTCTTCATATGTTCTGGATATAAGTCCTTTGTCTGAGGGGTTGCTGGCTAAAATTCTTTGCCATTCTGTGGGTTTTCTTTTTACTCTGTTGGTGATTTCTTTTGAAGAGCGGAAACTTTTCAATAATATGAGATTCCAGTTGTTGATTTTTTGGAGTGTTTCCCATGCAGTTTGCATTTTGTTCATGAACTCTCTGCCTACCCCTATGTCTCCAAGACTTCTATCTACCTTGTCTTCCAGTAGATTTAGTGTTTCTGTTTTAATATTTAGATCTCTGATCTATTTAGACTTTAGTTGTGTGCATGGTGATAGGCATGGATCTAGTTTCAGTCTTCAGCATGGAAAGAGCCAAATTTCCCAGCACCATTTAGTAAAAAGACTATCTTTTTTCCAGTGAACATATTTACCCCCTTTGTCAAATATCAGGTGTCTGAGTGTCTTTGTAGTTGTGCTTGCATCTTCTAATCTGTTTCATTGATCCTCAAGTCTATTTTTTTGCCAGTACCATGCTGATTTTATCACTGTGGCTTTGTAGTATAGTTTCAAGTCAGGAACTGAGATGCCTCCTGCCTTGCCTTTGTTGCCCAGAATTGCCTTTGTGATTCTAGGTTTCTTCTGTTTCCAAATGAATTTTAGGAGTGTTTTCTCTAGATCTGTGAGGTATGTCAATGGTATTTTGATTGGGGTTGCATTAAATCTGTATAGCAGTTTGGGGAGTATGGCCATTTTCACAATGTTGGTTCTTCCTAACCAAGAGCAAGGAATATCCTTCCATTTTCTAATATCCTCTTCAATCTCCTTTTTTAGCATAACATAATTTTCAGCATATAGATATCTTACTTTCTTAGTTAGGTTGATTCCATTTTTCTAGATGCTATTATGAAGGGTAATATTCCCATCATTTCTCTCTTGGTGAATTTTTTGTTTGTATACAGGAATGCTATTGATTTTTGAGCATTGACTTTGTATCAAGCTACACTGCTGAATTTGTTTATTACCTGTAGTACTCTTTTAATGGAGTTTTTTGGGTCTCCCATATAGAGTATCATGTCATCTGCAAATAGTGATAATTTAATTTCTTCCTTTCCTATCTTTATTCCTTTTATTTCTCTCTCTTGTCTGATTGCCCTGGTTAGTGTTTCCAGAACTATATTGAATAGGAGTGGTGATAGTGGACATCCTTGTCTTGTTCCTGATTTTAAAGTGAAAGCTTTCAGGTTTTGCCCATTTAGTATAATGTTGGCTGTTGGTTTGTCATAGATGGCCTTTATAAGATTTAGATAGACACCATGTATTCTGAGTTTCTAAAGGGTTTTTATCATGAACATGGGTTGGACTTTATTAAAAGCTTTTTCTGCATCTATTGAGATGACCATGTGGTTTTTGTTGTTTTTGGTTCTGTTGAAAAGGATTGCTTCCTTTTCAATTTCATTGAAGAGTTTAGGGAGTATTGGCATTAAATCTTCTCTAAATTTCTTATAGAATTCATCCATGAATCCATCAGGATCTGGGCTTTTCTTTGTTGGTAAGTTTTTAATTACATTTTCAATTTCAATAGCTGATATTGGGTTATTCAAAATTGCTATATATTCTTGGTTGAGCTTTGGTAGTTCATATGTTTCTAGAAATCTGTCCATTTCCTCTGTGTTTTCCACTCTATGTGAGTAAAGATTTTCAGAGTAGGTATTCATGATCTTTTGAATTTCTATGGGATGTGAAGTAACTTCTTTCTTTCAGTCCTTAATGTGTAATTTAGGTTTTTTTCTTTCTTTTCCTTTATGAGGTTAGCTAGAGGTTTGTCAATTTTGTTTATTCTCTCAAAAAACTAGCTTTTTGTTTCATTAATTCTTTATATTGTTCTTTTAGTTTCAATTGCATTGATTTCTGCTCTAATCTTTACATTTTCTTCTCTTCTTTGAGCTTTGGGTTTAAGTTGCTTTTCTTTTTCTAGAAGCTTGAGGTGAAGCACTAGTTTTTTATTTCTGCTTGTTCTGTTTTCTTGACATGACAATTTATTGCTATATAGTTCCCTCTTAAGACCACTTTCATTGCATCCCACAGGTTACAGTATGCTGTTTCTGCATTTTCATTGAATTGTAGGTATTGCTTTATTTGTTCTTTAATTTCATCTGTAGCCCACTGGTTGTTCAAAGGACTGTTATTTAATTTCTATATTTATACAGGTTTTGCAATTTTTTGCAATTAATTTCCAATTTCAGTGTGCTATGGTCAGATTGTATGCATGGGATAATTTCAATAACTTTTCAGTTACTTAAGAATGTTTTATGGGGTAAGCAATACAAATATGGAGACCTCCACCACTCACCCATCTGAAAGAAACCAGAAATATGACAAGATAGAGAAACAGCAAAAGGCCTCCAACCACTGAACCAGGGAAAGTGAGTCCAGGAGATGTAAATGCAGAGGAGGTTGAGGGCAGCAAACATTCAATAACAGACACAGCCTCAATCAAAATAAATAATTCTGTGACCTTATTGATGAATTTAAATCTGAAATTCTAACTCAGGTGAAGTAAGATATAAGAAGATTAATAAAAGAAATGCTGGGTAATCTTCAAGAAGACACAAATGAAAGAATGGAGGAACACAGAGAAAGGAGAGAAGCCTTTGATGAAGAATATAAACAAAATATAGAATACATGAAACAGATCCAAAGAGAATATCAGGAAATTAAAAACTCCATTGAAAGCTGGCAAAACTTCTTAACAGAAACTAAAGACAGACTTTCAAAACTTGAAGATAGATTTGTAATGTATGATCATGAAAGGAAGGATCTCTTAAAAATAACAAGGAACCAAGAAGTAACAATACAAAGGCTAGAAGACAACAAGAGAATTTAAACCTAAGAATAAACATGTGAATGAAGATGCAGGGACAAATACAAATGAAATGAAAAGGCTATTCACAGAAATAATTAAGGAAAACTTCCCAAGCATAGGAAACAGAAGTGATGTTCGGATGTATGAGGCATACAGAACTCCAGCCAGCTACAACCAAAACAGAGCTACACCCAGACATATAATAATCAGGATCCCAGAAATCCATCACAAGAACAGAATATTAAAAGCAGTCAGAAAAAAGAAACAGATTACCTATAAAGGAAAGCTCATCAAAATCACAGCCGACTTCTCCATGCAAACTATCAAATCAAGAAGAGCTTGGAGCAAAATATTCCAAGCCCTGAAAGAAAATAACCTCCAACCCAGATTGATGTACCCTGCAAAACTGTCTCTCAAAATTAATGGAGATACAAGATATTTCCACAACAAAGAGGAACTGGGGGAGTTCGTGGCCACCATTCCAACCCTACAAAGAAGGACATTCTAGAGAGAGAGAATAAAATCACCAGGATTCCAGGAACAATGGCAGAAAGGCCTCAATGAAAGGGACAGACAGGGCTAGAGATTTAGCTCAGTGGCATAAGTGCCTGCCTTGCAAGCATGCGGTCAGGAGTTCAATCCCTGGTACCGATAAAAAAAAAAAGACAGAAAAAAAAAGAAAGGGACAGACAGTGGAAGGAAGGAGAAAAGTAATCAACAATGACAGAAAAATAGCATAGCAGAGATGAGGCAGAGAAGATTGGCTGTATCGCTGTTTTGTCTTGACTGATTTTATTCGAATCTGGTATGCTTGAGAGTGTCGAGTGTGAGAGTAGAGGCAACTACTCTGAAGATGCCAAGATTCAATAGGATACCCATTCTGGTTTGATTATTAACTGCCTTTGAAGTCCTGCAATGTCACCAATGTTTGGTTTTTAATTAATAGTGTTATGTACTGCTAAGTTTAATTATACTATGTCTGACAATTTAGACAATTTTATTGAAAATAACAAAAGACATCGTAGTAACTGCCATAGATCACCTAGTATTGTGGTTTTATATGTCCTTTTTGTGTTTCTCTAGGAATTTATATTGTTGACTTGTTTTGATTTGTTTCTCCCTCTAATACAGAAAGGCTGGGTATACATGCAGAGACTTATACATGTGTAGAACTTCTAAACAGTTTACGAAAATGGATTATAGTCATTGTAAAAAAAAAGAGAGGAAAATAAAGTATTCTAAAGGATATAACTGCATGTATGTTTAAGTGTGTAGGACTGATAACCATATTACTAAGTTTTTGTTGGATAGATGAACAGAACTCATTGTGGTCTCACTGTTTAAATGTCCACTTTGTAGGTTTTACTTTTGTAACTTGAACAACTACTTCTAAGAGGAAAATATGTAATTATCAACCAGTGATTTCTTATTGGTTATTATTTTGGGGGTTTTTTTGTTTGTTTTTTAAAAAATTTTATATTATTTATACCCTCTTTCTGTTTCATTTTCTTTTTCTTTAAATAAAAAAAGAATGTTTTATGGGATAATATATGGTTTATTTTGGAGAAAGTCCCATGCACAGCTGAGAAGAATGTGTATTCTGATGTGGTTGCGTGGAACACTCTGTAAACATCTATTAAATCCAATTGCTTGCAAGTGTGATTCAGTTCTAATATTTTTTGCTGACTTTTTGTCTAGTTGATTTATCTCTTTGTGACAATGGGCTGTTAAGGTCCCCTGTTATAACTGTTCTTGTGTATTTGGTTTTTCCATTAGTATCTGTCTTATATTGTTGGCTACTCCTGTATTTGGTGGATATATATTTATAATTGTTAGTTCTTCCTCTTATAATTTTCCACTTACAAGTATGTAGTGACCTTCTTTATCTCTTTTAATCATTTTAGGTTTAAAGTTCACATTGTCTGCAAATAGAACAGTTACCCCTGATTTTTCTGGGTTCCTATTGCATGGAATACAGTTTTCCATCCTTTGACTTTTAATCTATGAGTTTCTTTTTTGGGTCAGGTGTGTTTCTTGTACACAGAATATTATGGGATCATGTTTCTTGATCCATTCTGTCAACTTATTTCTTTTGATAGGTGAATTGAGGCCATTTACATTTATGGATATCACTGTTATGTACTGGCTCGACTTTGCCATGTTATGTTCCAGTTGCTTGCTTTCTGCTTTTCCCCCTTGTTTAATTGCTTGTCCTATCTGGTAGTTTCTTTCTGTTGTTGTTCTGGGGATTGTGGTCATTTTTATTTCTATCTAGTATGTCTTTCAATACTCTTTCTAGGGTTGGCTTGATGGATGTGAATTTCGTCAGTTGTTCTTTGTCGTGGAAGTATCTTGTTTCTCCATTAAATTTGAATGAATGTTTTGCTGGGTACACCAGTCTAGGTTAAAGTTGTTTTCTTTCAGGGCTTGAAATAACTCACTCCAAGCTCATCTTGACTGGAGGGTTTGTGCTGAAAAGTCTGCTGTCATTCTAACGGGCTTTCCTTGATAGGTAAGTTGTGTCTTTCCTCTAACAGCTTTTAGTATTCTGTTTTTATACTGTATATCTGAGACCTTAATTATTATATGTCTGGGTGTAGATTTATGTTGGTTGTGACTGTTTGGCATTCTATATGCCTCACTTATCTGCATATCAGTTTTTTCCCCATATTTTGGAAATTGTCTTCTATTACTTCTGTGAATATTTTGGTGATGTCATTTGCATTGACTCCTGCCTCTTCATTTATCTTATATTTTTTTCTCTTGGCATCATCTTGAAGTTTCTGGATTATCACTTCATGTTGCTTTGTTATTTTTAAAAGGTCTATCCTTTCATGATCACTGATTGCAATCCTATCCTCAAGGTCTGAAATCCTATCCTCAGCTTCATTTAAAGGGTTTTGCCAGCTTTGAATAGAATTTTTTTGTTTTCTTGTTTTTTGTTTCTTGGATGTCTCTTTGAATTTGTTTCATGAATTCTGCATGTTTTCTATATTGTTCATTCAAAGTTTCAATCAGTTTCCCATGCTCCTGTACTTTTTTCTTTATTTCTTCTTTAGCTGCACTCAGCAACTCCTTTACTAAGGTTGTTATTTCTGTCTTTACATGGGAGAGTACTTCTAATTTGATTTCCTCTATAGCCTCATGGAGTTGTTTCTTTATTTCACTCACTATCTTTTCAGAGGTTTCTGATGTGTTACTTTTGAAGTCCTCTATTTCAATGTCTCCTGTACTGGCCCCTGGTGGGATAAATGTTTGAGATTGCATTTTGCTTTTTCCTTTTGCCATTTTCCCCTTTCGCATTAATATTTGGTCCTTCAATCCCACTAGTGTCAACTGTTGGTAGTGTGTGTCTTGGAGTCCTAATTTAAGGTTGATATTTGTCCAATTGCTGGGTCCCACAATGAAGAGTTGGGCCAGTCTGACTTCCCACTGCTGGGCCTGTTGGGCGAGTTCTATAATATTCTTCCTGGGCTGTCAAGCCTAGTAGTATTGATGTAGGTCAACTTTTAGTTCCTGCTATGACTTTATCTTCTGGTTGTTCCGGGTCACCAAATCTCCCTGTCTATGGTATTTGTGTTGGCTGAGGCCCTACTGTGTCCCTGTTGTGTGCCTGTGTGTCTCAGAAGCCCTTTTGATTTTCTCCAAGTTGGGGGAGTCCTTCTTGGCACACTCCTCACTGTCTGAAGTTTTCTGTGTGCAGGAAGGGATCACTTACACTCTTGTCAGACTCACCAAGGTCTTACAGATAGTTGGAGGGTGCTTTAGTACTAGCCCTATTTACCCACTGTTCACCTCTATTTTAGGGGCGTACTCACCACACTGACTGGGGCCTGCTGAGATCTTCCATTTGGGTGAGGCAGTTACTGACTCTCCCCTCAAGCTAGCTTAGTTAATCCGCTGTAGTCCAAGGTTCTGGAGAAAAGGTGGGAGCTCTGGCTGGAGTTCCCTGGTCCCGAAAGGTCGTCTGCGGAGAAGGCGGGACCACAGGAGAAATCCGTGTCTAGCCCGGCCTGGGTGCGCCTCTGGATGGAATTCCTGGGTGCCGCTAGGTGGTCTGCAGAGAAGGCGGAATCGCAGCATGTTTACTTTTTAAAAAACACAAATTCCCTCGCAAAGCAATTTCTAAAACCCATCATGAACTGAAGCTCTCTGTGACTGAAGTTAGTGGCAAAGTAGAAATACACCAGGTAGAAGCTTTGCCTGACAAGGGAGTTGACATGTGACAGTGCTGCAGATGAAGGGAGGACCCAGAGACAGTCCACACCCATGGGCAGCACTTGGATTGCTAGTATTTTATTTGAGATTAGGTAATTTTGCAGCCTGGTTTCTTACCCTATGGAGGAGCATGTGTCCACGGGACATGGGTTCACCTCAGCAGTCTCTGGGGAAGCGTGAGAGGTGTGTGGAGCAGAGGCCTCCCAGCCTGCAGCACTCGAAGTGCAGAGACCTCAGCCACCTGCTAGGTGCAGTGAGAGATAGCAAACCAAAGGGTCTCAGCCTGCACAGCTGATCCCCGGCTCATCTCCAGAGGGTTAGAGGAATCACTGGTCTCAGTCACTCAATTGATTAATAAGGATTACTTACTTCACTTAGCATTTCTACAGTGTAAGATTGTATGTCACTCATTAACGATTTACTTAGTCTCAGTCACTGAAATCACAGCTCAAAGGGAGAATCAAAAGATCAGCTCCATATATTTTTCCTAAAATAACAAAACTGATAGCTTTTATCTGTTGTGAAAAGTAGTTAAAGACACACAAAAACATAGCTTTCATTATTCAGTACATTAAAGGAGATGGACATCATCAGGAAATCAAATAACAACAAATGCTGGCGAGGCTGTGGTGAAAAGGAGCCTGTCTACTTCACTGCTGGGAGTGTAATCTAGTGCAACCACTGTGGAAATCAGTATGTGAGTCCTGACACAAATGAAAACAGAAATTCTTCAACCTAGCTATTCACCTATGAAGTATCTTCCTGCAAGTTAAAAAACATCATTTTACAGTGGGGTATGCACACACATGCTTAAGGTGGCACAAATCCTAATAGTTAAATGTTTTAGACAGCCTGTATTTCCATCAACAAGTGGCTGGATAAAAATATGGTATTCATACACACAGGAACACTATCCTGCTGTAAAGAAGAATGAATTTGAATTGATTATAGGACAATGGATGCACCATGAGCACCTGATGTAGGTGAAGTAAACCCGATATGCAAACTTAAATGTTGTATGACTTCTCTTATTTGAGAAACCCACAGCATACATACATTAAAGAGTAAAGTAAAAAATGGAGTAAAGAGTAAAGAGATACATTTTTTATTAAAGGAAAGGTGATGAGATGGGGGAGAGGAAGGGGGATGTAAAGAAAATTAAAATGTGTCGTGGCTGTGTACCAAGTAGCCACAGTGAAAGTGTAAGGGCACAATTACGTGATTAGTAGAGGCATGGCTATAGAAGAGCAAACTTACAGGCATGTTATAGCAAGTTAGAATCAAATGGTGGCCTCTGTCTATGCTCTGCCACCTGTCACATCAATAGCCTGCTGAAATCAGTCAGTCTGGACTGTGGGTCAAGCTGCTTTTCTGACAACATGCTGGGCCAATTAGACTATTCTCAGGTTATGCTTTCCTTAATTAAGAAAGTATCTTGGTTCTAACTGGCTTCAAGGACTTCAGCTGGGGGAAGTAACCTAGTCAAAGATACTTTTAACTGCCTGCTCTGTTTGACCTCCCCTTCCCCAGGATGTTCCTATGTTATGATAAGCAATTCTTTTTTAAGCAAATGCATTTAGAGTTAGTTTTCCTGACATTATATGCCTTAATTCAGTCCATGTAACCAATCACACAATGTCTGGTACTTCCTGTGTCTAGACTGTATTTAAACTGGACTCAAAGCTGGTTCTTTGCAAGTGATTTGGACTTGGTCCCTCTAACCTGTTTGCATAACAAACTGTTGTCTTCTAACTTCTCCGTGAAAAAAGCCTTCCATCTGGTTTGATATTGATTTTTCTGCAACAAAAGTAATCATTATGCATCACAAACATGTATCAAAACAAACAATGAAACAAAATGAAACAAAACCTTTAATTGGACTTCCTAGGAAGGAAAAGTGTTAGCTAAAGATGGGGTTAGGATATGGGGAAGGATATTTTCATCATTCGCTGTGCATAATTTGATAACGTTAAAATGATTTCCAACCATAAGACTGTACTATGCAGATTAAAAAAGAATTATAATGGGAAGTATACCTACTAAAACGCTAGATCGGCTCTTTCTAAGCACAGAAACTACAGCAATTCTTTCCACCTTTATACACCTTAGTTTGGGTTATGTTGAAAATGCATATTAGGAAAGGGGCTTGCAATCAGGTAGCTTGTTTAGGAGGTGAAAACCGAAGCTGAAGTGATGGGACAGTGAGAAAGAAAGCTAGTAAGGTGGCTGGTGTGGGCACCAGATATCACATTCCATTGGGCCTCCTGAGAAGTATCCAGAGCGCTCCAGAAAGCCTGGAGGTTGGAGAATATACCCACTGATTCTTACTCTTTGGAAAAGCATTGGCTGCAGGGGTAACTCCTTTCTCCTTGTAGGTCATGGTAACATAAGAGACGAGTGGCTTCCGGTAATGCTGGAGAAGTGGGCTTAGCATCAAGGGAGGCCTCATGGACATCTGAAGGGTGATGCTGACAACAGGAGAACTACAACTTGAATAGGGCTGATGAGTGTGGCTTTGTTTAAGTAAGCAATAGTTCAAGGAGATGCGACTCAGTGTTCCACTGCATTACCCGTTTTGTTTTGTTTTGTATTTCCCAGTTTCTCATAATGAATATTTATTCTTTGTAAAAAAGAAACAAAGCTTACCCTAAAAGCATCTTGGTTAAATAGATTCCACTCCAGTTATAGGGAGGAAAGATTATAGGAAGCATTTTAATACTTACATTAGCAGCATTATTTAATTAAATGTCTTACTGTAAACTACAGAACTGCCTCAAATATTCACAACTTCTATAAATCGATTATAGTGCTACTAGTTAAATACACTGACAAGGAAACATAAGCTTACCAAAGTATAGTATCTAGCAATGGCTTATCTTGAAAACCACTACAAAATACGAAAGCTAAATCTAAAGTATTGAGAAAAACACAATCAAAAATAGGTGTGTTGTTTGTAGTCTATTATTTTAGTCTGTAATTCTTCACTGGCTAAAATTCTACACTGTTTTCATTGGCTCCTGTGAAAGACAAACCCAGCAACATGTACTGTCCCTGATTTTGAAGGAATTCTTCAGGTTTCCATATCTTCTCACAATCTTGATGAAGAACCAATCTTTTAGCATGGATTTTTTTCCTACCTCCTCAGTTCACAGTCTTAATGAGAGAGATTTTTGTTCTTATGCATACACAGGCATTTATTTATGTATCTGTTTCAATCAAAAGATGTCTAAGGAATCTTGCTGTGTTCAGGTTTTATGCTAAAAGTGGAGGTTAAATGGTGACTTCATAAACCTACAAAAGTTAGTGAGCTGTTTTATAAAGGACTTTTCGGATTTGACTTTTAGCACTGGTGTTTATCTGGCTTGCAAATTCAACTAAGCTACTTTTTAATGCTATTAATTTGGGTTGTCTTGAGGAAATATCCCTTTGTGTTGAGGACCTTGTGGTCCTAGAATCCCCTGCAGTACTGACTTGAGACTCTCTTTTTCATAAGGTGCTGTCTAAGTGAAGAGATTTAATATCACCAACAACTATATATTCACCTGAATGACTTGTAAATATTAGCTTCACAATGAATCACCTTTAATATATACATCATAAGATGGGGAATTTAACAAATCTTAAATTTTAGCAAGCAGATTATTTCAAGGATGGACACCTTAATTTTTCCATGTTTAGCTGAACTCTACTCTTTAATTTGCTAACCAGTGTTGTTTCCAGTGCTCAGCACAAATGAACTCACCTGCACCTCCACCGGAACCTGATAGCTGCGAGTTATCAGGCCAGGGTCCTTTCCCTCATACTCCTTTCTCCAACTGATTTTCTCCTCCACAGGACGGGGGAAATGTGCTCTGCAGATCCTATATGTATCTCTAAATGACAGTTTCTTTCTCATCCGATGTCTTTCACATCGGAAGTGTGGTTCCTCTCTTAAAAGTCTAACAACATTTACATGTGACCCGAATCTCTTCTACATGTTAGTCTATCCCGGCACCCAAGATTAATCTCTTGGGTTATGCTCCTTGACATAGCTTCTCCTAGACTAACTGAAATAGAAACTAGTTTCCTTTAATGGTTCACAAACGTGTATCCTCTTGCTTGAAACTAAAATATCTTTGCAATAAAGGACTTATTTGCTTCAAAATGCTGAAAAATGTAAAACTTTTCACAATAAAACAGCATGGTGTCAGATTTACCTTACATTAAAATTATTCGTTTAAGAAACATACACAACAAGCTTCCATAGATTCTGATGGCTATTGAATTCTATTTTTTTGCTTAGATTTGCTAAATGACTAACCCCTAAAAGGAATACTATAATTTTTTTCTTTAGTTCATTAAGAAAAAGAAAATTATAAAGGAATTTATAATGAAAATAA
Organism: Hydrochoerus hydrochaeris; assembly: GCA_004027455.1. Classification (NCBI taxonomy): domain Eukaryota; kingdom Metazoa; phylum Chordata; class Mammalia; order Rodentia; family Hydrochaeridae; genus Hydrochoerus; species Hydrochoerus hydrochaeris. Next base: position 55,787 of record PVLA01006861.1, on the reverse strand, counting down.
ATCAGCATTAAGACTTACTTAAACTGTATAATTTACAGTTTGAAATGCTTGTTGCTGGCTGGGTATAATTCACTGTTTGAAGCCTGGTTGTTGGTCATGGAAATTTAAAGACAGGAAACAATTTATAGCAAGACTTTTGTATTTTGAGAGTCATATTTACTCTTTAAAAGGAAAAATAAAACTATCTGTGCCCTTACATTTCCCCAGTCTGTAATTGTACCTAGACCAGTACCAACTCTGATGATTATGTGAATTGTCTTTGTTCATACAACACAATGGTATTATAGATAAAGCTAAGTAGAAGATCTATCTCCTTGACTGTTACAAGTATGAACATATTTACTGCTTCCTTGAATATTTTTGCATTAAAATATATTATTTCTTATATTATTTTTCATTTGTAATATCAGGGGAGAACAGTTATGTGTACCAAGACTGAGATGTGTGTGCCGGAACCGTGCTGAGCCAGGACAGAAGGTGAGTGTGCCTTCCTCACCTCGGAAATGCAGAAGAAATCTGATCTTTACTGCATTGAGGTTTTTGATCTTTTTGGTAGAGAAATAAAGGGACATTAAAATATATCCCACACTTCATGAATTTCTCTTCAAAACTCAGTGTAGCTGAAGTTCAGCCTGATATTTCCTTTCTTTAGAAGTTATGCTTTTGTTTTTTATATTAAGCATCCTTTTTTCACCAGACAGGTTGAGTTGTGGAAAGAATGTTTCAAAATCTCTCCCAGAGTTGTAATCTTGTGGTCCAAAACTACTACATCAGTAGGTTTCCACCTTCTCTGTCTTGAAAGAAGGCCAGACAAAAATACATTATTTTATGACAGACGAGGTGAAGCAATTAACATGTTCCCAGGACTATTTGAATAGGAAAATTACTCCATACAAAATGAAGATATGGTATTCACAACATTTTGCAAAGCAAAAAATCAACTTTTCGAGTTATAACATGGTTGGGCAAATATAGATGTTCTGCTGTTACAATTTTTTTCATTTAGGAAAAACTACTTGAATCTTAATGCTGTAGATGACTCCACTTTCTATAATATTACATCGGCGTGTTGCTCTGCAAGACGTATATAGCATGACTTTAGCTGGTTTTAACTTGGTTTCTCAGATAATTTAATTCTACACTTACTTGTACCTTGGTTTTGAAATGGTCGGGGTTATACGATAACAACATTATCAAATCAAACTTGTTTCCCAGGGAATTATTCTCAATTTTCAGATGAAGGAACTGGGCTGAAGAAACACTGCTACAAGGAGGCAGAAGAAAATATTATCCTAGAGCTGCTGGAAGAGAAAATCTGCTCTACTTTCAAGATTCCGATTCTCAAAAAGGAACCTGAATTTTCTTATCTTCTCAAGCTTAAAAAGAAAAAAAAAAAAAGCTGTGACAGCTTGGAGGAAGTTCTTCATCAGTTTGTGGAGGCTCTAGGTAAGCACTTCCCCGAACAGACCCATCGGCTTCACGGGAAGCATCATTAAATTGTAGAAATTAGTGTCCAGAAAGCCCTTAGACGCTCCCAGACTCCTCCTGCCCGAGATTGCACAGCACAGCTGGGTGCGGGGAATGGCCTGCGCTCCCTGAACACTGCTGAAATTACCAGGCTGTGCTCCTGGGTGCAAACCATGGCCGTGAAATCAAAGCAACCTGAGGGACCTACAAGGAACTGCTTCTGATCCAGTCCTATAAAACAGTGTCACTGACTAAAATTAATCTTTTTTCTGAGCCTGTTGCTATCAGGTTGTCAAGGAAATCCAAGCGATCTTTTGGCCTAAAAAACAATAAAAAAGAAAAGCAAAGCTATTCTTCCAATGTAAATGCTGAGCCTTGGTTCTGGCCTTGGAAAAGTTTCTCCTTGTCTATTTTTATTTTTATTTTTTTAAACCCTGAGCTCTCAAAATCGTCTGTCTTGGTGGCTTACCGCCGATGCCTCAGTCTGGCTTTCGGAGGTCTGGAGATGTGGATATGCTAAAGAGGTGCGAGGTTGGAAAGTCTTGTTGTACATGTGTGTGGCATGAAAATGGGTCTAGTTCATTGTATAACGATGGTCTAACTCCACTTCCCAGCACTGGGGAAAGAGGAATGTGAGCAATGAGATGGCCAAATGCGTGGCTCCCTAGAATAGACAGTTCAGGTTGGCAGCAGCGAATCAGTCACACGTGCTTACAGCTCAGGAGAAAAGCCCACTGCACACCATGCAGGCACACAGAAAATACACTCAGGGATAGCAGAAGACCAACCAACCAACCAGCCGACCAAACAAACAAACAAACAAAAACCTGGCTTTGTGATAATAAGGGGGAAGTGCCTGCCCTGGTCTTAGGGCGGAGGTGACTGACTGCCTTATCTGAGTACTGCCATGGGTTGGTGTGTATCTGAAAGGTACTAGGTGCTGAAGACCAAAGACCAGAGAGGGCGCAGCGGTCTAATGGGTAAGGGAATCAGCAGGGTGGGGAGCCTTCTTCTCCAGGTGGACGGAAAGGGAACAGAGGTTGAACTTCTAAAACTTTCCTCGGCACACTTGCTATTTCGGGCATTACAATACAAAACAGCTATGATGGTAGCTTCCCGCCACATAGAGCTGTGAGAGAGCAATGAGATCAGCACTGGAGAATACTTGATAAAATGAAGTATGTTTACCAATCTGAAGACATTCATGTGAACCTTATCAGAGAAACCTTAAGATGTACTTCCTACCTCATGACCCCTAGTGTATGTATGACTTCATTACTAAGTGAATTGGAGAAACTCTAACCTGTACTCATATGTTAACTTCTAGAATATTCCTTACCATGAAAGGAAAAGTTGACTACAGAATTGCTGTAGTTGGTGGGTATCCTCTACTGGGCTAAACAGAAAACGTGTGGGTTGAGCCTGGGTATTACAAGAGATAAATTGACCAAGGAAGTCAACATAGTGACTCTATACAATGTCCAGTATGCACCAAGACCACCCACAGGGGTAATCACTGGTTAGAAAGACTCACACAATGCAGAAAAGCCCTTCTACTCATTCACGGTTCTGATTTACTACATCCATTCGTGGCACTGACCTCAGTCTCCAGCTCCTGCTCTGATCAGTCTCACAAATACCTCGAGACTTTCTCCCATAAGTCATGTTACTATCATTGGCAATTTACATATGCCAAGGTCTCCAAGGAAACAAAGATGCTTTCACTGGGTAGATGACCACCCCATGGCCAAGAGCTAGAGCCGAGGCCACACCTCTCTGGCAGGGTTATTGCACTGGAGTTCTCTCTCTAACACTAATGCCCTCCCTCTGGTAACACTGGGGCTGTGCTTCGTCACCTGTGAACATGAGGGCACTTCTTTTATGAAGAGCATGAGGAGTTTCTGTAGGGTTGAGTGAAATGCTACAGCATGTGGAGAACGGGGGATCTATTGGAAAACTTCCCCAAGGAAAGCAATTCAAGGAAATGTATATAGTAGACATTTGCTTAAGGTGTCATAGGGAGAAAGTGCTCTGCTGAAAACCAGGCAGTTTCTAGAAAAGCTTCGTTTCCAGGGTCTATTTCGCTTCTACCGTGGGTGGATAAAACAGCTTTAAGAAAAGACAAAGAATTTTCAATTACTTGGATACTTTGAATTTTAGTGGGATAATATAAGACATAAATACTTTCAATTCTGAACTCAACACATTTACTTACAGTTCCTTCTAGAGCTGCATCTGAATATTGAGGATTATGTCATGTTTATTTAACAAAAATTTCTGTAAATGCTATAGATATTATCCTAAGTCCTGCCATGTACAGTTCACTTTCAGTTTTCCAAGTGAACATTCAGGTTTTCAACAAATAAATATCTAGAGGTAAAATACAATAGCACAGAGGTAAATTATGTGAAAATATCAAATTAGTTTTGATTTATTTTTTCTATCCATATATCTATTTGCATCTTCCTCAAATAAAATTTAACCAGATAGTGTGGCATAGTTTTAAGAATGAGCAGATTGAGCTGAGTGTGGTGGTGCACGCCTGTAATCCCAGCCCTTGGGAGGCTGAGGCAGGAGGATCATTGCAAGTTTCAGACCAGTCTAGACTACAAAGTGACCTAAGGCCAGCCTTAACTGCATAGTGAGACCCTGTCTCAAAAAGATAAAAACAAAAAGAATCAGAATAAGCAGACTGAATAAAATTAACATGTTATCAGTCTTAACCTCATTCACCTAAACTACTTTGGTTGAGAAATTAGAGCTAATTCTTGCTGTATTACTCTCCGAGTCTTGTGAACTTAATTCAGAGAATCCAAGATATTTTATTTAAAAATGAAGAATGTTTTTATTTATGTTAAAATAAAAAGGTCTAGTGCTAGAATTAAATGAGTTACTAATTTCTTGATCTGAAATTTGAAACGCATTCTGGTTTTGCCTGAGCCAGGAGTTAGCTGGCCGGAGGAGTAGTTCCGGCTCTGACATTGGTCTCGTCTGTGAGGAAAGTTGGACACAGTGCGTTTCCTGGTCAGTTTCTCATGTGTCTAATGAGAAGAGTAACCTGAGGCCCCGGTGGTTTGAGCGAGAGTTTCACTGGGTGGTCTTCCTTAGTCTAGCAAAGCATTAGACGTGTGCAACCACAAAGCTGGGATTCCTTTTTCACTTTTATTTTTTGCTTATTTTGTGAGAAATTGCCTTACCACACATTAATAGCATGTTGGTGGTTGCTTCACACAGGAAAGTAGAGTAGGTTCAAGGTTTGCTGGACCTCTGCTTGAATGGGTCACTGTACTTATGCAGTTCTTCAATTTCTTTGCTTAAGCTATAAAAATGTATTTATGGTAGGAAATGCTCAGCATTTGTTCTCCTATTCATTTGACCTTTAAAAACAACAAACACTCCCAGGTTTGCCACTTGTATTAAATAACCAGCTATAAAAGGCACGCATGCTGCCAAGAGTTATTAAGGAATGGTAATGTAGGGGTCCAAGGCCGTGCCGTGGGGCTGCATATGTAATGCAGGCTGTGACATCATTTTCCGCCGTAGCCATGATGTGTCAGTAGGGCTTTGTTCCACAGCCTGCCAGGAAGAAGTGCTTAGACAAACACAGTCCCTGAGGGAGACCCTGAGCAAGCCTTGGCCATTAAAGAGTGATACACACATATGTGTGGTGCAGAAGGAACCATCTCACTCTACTGAGATCACATGTTTTGCAGTAGTGAATTCCCTGCTTAGCTCTTGGTCCATTTTATTTATAAGGGATTTGGATTGTAGGTATGAATCAAATTGCTAATGAAGTTTGAATCTGTAAAGTACATTACCCATCCCAATCCCTCTGCAATAAATGAAATCTAGATAAATATAAAACATGAAACTATGGTTGTATAAGGATGCTTTGTTGAAAGTAAAACAATTACAGTCGATGCTAAGTATATGAGTTAATGACCAACAAAATCACAGTTCTATGTGAAAATCTCTAATTGTTAGCAATATTTTAATTTCCATTGTTATTTCACATTAGCAAGAAGTTTTGTATATTTTTCTATCTGTATGGTTAAAGAGCTTATATTTAAGATAGAATCACCACAATCATTAAATAGTGCATTTAGGCTTCATTTTCAATGAGTGAGATTTTTTAACCAACCTAGAGCAAAACAAGCCCATTAGGAAGCCATCTGGGCAAAATTAAAAACTCAGGAAATGAAAATTTAAAATGTGGCCTTGTAACCCTTCCATGGCTTCTGGTGATTCTCAGCAAGGCTGACTGTCAGAGGTAAGCCTTTGTACAAACTGAATTTTTAAAACTTTGGTTGAGTTTAGTAACTACTCATGCAAACTAAAATAAATATTAATCTCTACTCCCCAACATGGATATTTTGCTTGAATTAATCTGTTGTAAACTCCTGTCACTGACATCTGAAGTTTGTCAGGTAATGTTAAGGTATAGTTAGGACTCAATACCCTTGACCAGACATGCTTATCAACTAGCCCTGTGTCTAGATGTCCCCCCAAAGCTGGGGCTTTCCAGGGTGGCTGGATCTAGTGTGTGATGCTTCAGTCACTGGTGCTTGTTTATTAAATTAGCCACTGCGTTCTGTCTGTGGGTGACAGGAAGGCCCACCCTGGGTTAGGGTGACACTACCACCCAAGAGGCATGTGGCCTGGGTGGATATAAAGGGACATACGGGCAGGCTGGCTGCTGCTTCTTGGCTACTTTGCTGCTTTGCTGACTTTTGCCCACCATGAACCGTTTCTCATCTGTGATGCCCCTCTGCCATGTGCCATCCTGCCTTGGAGCCAGCTATGAACTGAAACCCCTACAGTGAGCAAAGCCAAGCTTTTCTCTTTAAATCTGGAAGTTTTTTCTCAGCAATGGCAAAAAGAAACTAAGACATCATTTTATTATATAGTAAATGATAAATTATATCTTCCTTGTCACTTGAATCTGGGAATTATATTCAACAGTATATTTCCATTAAAATAAGTTATTAAAATGTATTGATGAAATATTTTCTTAATATTTGTCTACTACCAACATGTTAAGATTCTCAAGCATTCTCATGCACCAATAATAGATGCTTTCTTTAGATTTTCTTCGTAAGAATTTAATCTAAGATTCTACAAAATCAGAGAGACGGAAGTAGAAGGATTTTAGTGCTCATATGTCTTAGTGCTATGCGGGGTATTATACCTTATAGTATGACTCGGAGCTCAGCGACGGAGCAAGTGTACAGGCAGTGGTGGACGGGGCAGATTCAGTGACACTTACCAGTGTGTCACTATGGACTACTGAGTAGGTAAACAGGTAAGTGGATGAGGACATGGACAGGAGGCCTGAGATGTGAGCAGAGCAGAAGACTCATCGATGTTTAAAGGCAGGCTGTGGTGGCAGTCAGAGCAGTGGCAACTTGATTTGCTTTGGGATCCGCCCAGGGACTGGTCCAGGTCACACTCCTGGGTACATCTGGGTGGCTTGTGAGGCAGGGTCTTGGGCTCTGTGTGTGGTCAGGGCCTTATTTTCTGTCTTTGTTTTCCCTCTTTGCCTTCCAGCTGTGGTGAACTAGGAGTCTGTGTTATGCCATGCTCTTGTACCAAGGATGCTTCTGTCTTGGAGGTGGCTTACCATGGGTTGAGCCCCCAAATAATCTGCCAAACTGAATTTTTCCTCCTTTGTATTGTGGGTGTTGATATTGCATCTCAGCCACAAGAAAGCCCAATTCAGTCATTCCCAATGAGGACAACTGTGAGACAGAATTGTGGCTCCAGGGTGGTAAGGATTGGTGGACTTGGAAGATTTTTTTGTTGAGAACCCACAATAATTGTGAGATCAAAGGTTGGACTGTACATCACCTCAGTGAAGCATATCTCCATGGAGAATGGCGTTGAACAGAAAGCAGTGTGGGAGAGAGACAGGTGCAGGTGTTCTTGAGAGAAATGAACGACAGTCATCCTCAATGGAGCAGGCATGGGTGCAGTCATGTGAGTGTGACACTGGCTTCAAAAGGAGGTTTCACTGAGCAGGGGACCAACGAGGCACACTGCAAAAGACAGGCCTGAAACACCCTGTGGCCCAGATATGCGGTGGGTGTGCGACCTGTAAATGTAAAACCAGTGTGTTGTTAGAGACCCACAGAGAGCTCGTGTTTCAGCTAATGGAAGCGAAAGGGATATATCCACTTATCTATTGGTACAGATGATTAAAGTAAGAATGACAAAGAGCTCAACTACTTTAATTGCCTTTTTAATCAAGTTCTGGAGAAATGTTAGTTGGCAAAAAAGTGTACTTTCGCTGATGTGCAGTGTGGACAGACGATACCTTTAGCATTAATATGAAGTGATGCTTCTCACAGTTCTGGGGAGAGGGTGTTTCACAGCCTTGCAAGGCTGGGAACAGCAGTGTAAAGGCAGCTGTGGATGCAGAAACCATCTCTCACTAGAACTGGAGGGAGGGTCTTGGTGGAGAGGGAGTCCTGGAGCCAGAGCCTCAGCTATAGGGCTGTGAGCATGAGCGGCGTTTCCCTGTGTAAGAAGTGAAAACCCAGGCCGACACCATCATGATAACAAGCCAGCATGGACAGGGAGGGCCCTTGCTTTTGGCTAAGTAGGGAGAGACCTCGTCACTGATGAAGGTAGGTTCAAGAGAAGTGTACCTTTTAGAGTGCGCCCTCTACTTCTGCTTTGTGTCCTGTTATATGGAGAGTGTGGTCCCCAGTATCTATCCATTCAGCACACAACCCCCTCTTAATTTCTGCTTTCTGTCCAGATTCCCAGCTCTTTCCACATCCCCGAAGATCTGTGCTCTGAAGTTTAGTGCCATCCCACTTCCTGCAAGGAAATCTCTGGCCCAACTCTTTCAACCTAGCTGAAAAAAATGTGAAAAATTATCTTTTCCTTATTAAACTATAATGAGAATTAAGTAAAAACCCAGTTGCTAGTACTGCTAAAGTACTAGTTAAGCAAGCATTGATTATTGCCAGGAGAAAGTGATAGAGTTCGGCATTAGGACCAGAAGCTCCAATTCAAGAGCCCTCCCCACCACTGTTCAGGATGGACAGTTGGCTCTAAACCTTGTGAGTGCCAATTGCTGGATTTCCTGCACTGTGGGTGTTCAGTAACCTCAACTGAATGAAGGCATGGACCAGCAAGTGGACATCACCTCTGTAAGTGTTGTTTATTGCTGCCTCACTTTCTGCTGTGGGATGAAACATCTTCTTTCCAAAATTCACAGTGCAGCGAGCTGTAGGAGCAGGTTGGACCTGGGCTTGGTGGTGCACACCAGTAAACTCTGAGAGGACTCTGAGGGCTAGCAGAAGGAAGAGCACAGCTCCAGCAATTTAGTAATGTGGTGAGACCCTGTGTCGAAATAAAAATGTAAAAGTACATGGGGGAATGTGAAGGGCTTGGGTTCAGCCCCAAGTACTCCCCAAAAAGGATAGGTTTGGTCTTCCTCTGACACCCAAGGTTGGTTTGACCCAGTGGTGCGACACTGTGAGAGGACAGGAGACACACAGAGAGTCAGCACTGTGCCCTCCAGAACCGGTTCAAAGTGGCTGGAAACAGAGAGTAAATTAAACTCTCAGGGTTTTTCATGGTAGTTGGGGATGAGGCCATGTAGATATTTCCAATAGAAAGACTTGTGTAGTGTGAAACTCTCAGCAAGGCTGAAGAAGAAAGCCTCCAAGACTCCGGGTTTCTTATCAGATGCCCAGATATAGGCGTGGAGCCAGAGGGTGGAGTGAAGGGAAGGAAGCCAGTCTTTGTAGATGTTACACTTTCTACAGAATCAGTGCAATTCCTTTCCACTATAATATCTTCAAAACAGACATAGGATTTCTGCACTTTGACTAGAGTTCCGCCTTCCTGGAAAAACTAGCTTTCTCATTTAAACAGTGATTTGAGAGTTTGTGTTTAATTTCCTTGGGAAATAACCAAATAAATGTGAATATAGGAAATAAAGAAACTCTTTACCCTATAAAATATGGAATGCTTACATCTCCAGGGCCTGGCTTGATAATTCCTGTGTGTATATCACAGTGATTTTCTGGACTAACCTATAGATGACAGTTATCCCTGGCATGGTTATTTCCACTTGGGAAGTATATTTCTAAGGGCAAAGTTCATGATCCAATGGAAGTGACTGATGGTATCTGAGTGGGAGAGAGAGAGAGAGAGAGAGAGAGAGAGAGAGAGAGAGAGAATCTAAAGAGCATTTAGAGAAAAATACATTTATGACAAAATTGAAGACAAAGAGCTCAGTGCCCAGATGATTAGGTAAGTATCTACAGACAAATTTCAAGGAAGAGATTGCAAATCTCTGAGTTATATGATGGCATGTGGAGCAGTCTTGGAGAGAGAGAGGGAGAGAGAGAGAGAGAGAGAGGGAGAGAGAGGGAGAGAGAGAGAGAGAGAGAGAGAGAGAGAGAGAGAGAGAGAGATCACATAGGTCATCTGGCCTTAAGACGAATTTAGCAAGACTGGCTACTTTTGCTCCTCTTTAGAAAGACCATTAGCGTGTGGCGGAATGATTAGAGGAGGCATCTACTGTTTAAAACTCCAGGACAGAGCAGAGGCCGCTCAGTGTACTTTGGGAGAGGTAGGAGATGGTGGTCCTGGCCCCAGAGGAGTTCTCACACATGGGAACTGCTCCATCCCCTCGGGGATTTATGCCTCAGAAATGAGGAGGCTGAAGAAGTGAACTCAGCAGCATTGACAGGGACTGAGGTAGACCAAGAGAACTATCTTAATTACTTTCCTTAAGGCTGAAATAAAATACCCAACGCCAAAGTTAAAGGAGGAAGGCTTGTTTTCTCACAGTTTCAATTCATAGTTGCCTGGGATGGCACGGCAGAGAGGCATCACAGAGGAGAAGCAGTTCACAGCAAGGCAGGGCAGGCAGAAAGGAGCTGTACAGTGAAATAGCAAAGCAGCAGCAACAGTGGCAGCTGCCTGGCACCCCCCTCTGTCCTTTCCAGACCACCAGCACTTTGGTTGGTGCCACCTACTCCCAAGGGGACTTTTCCCATCATCCACACCCAGAACTATGTCATACCAACCAGTGGATTAATTTGGTAGTCACCCACCCTTAATGCCAGTACCACACTTAATCCTGGCATCACATACCCTAGTTCCAGCCACCTCTGGAAAACGCTGCCTATTAGCACATGAGGCTTTGGGGGTACATCTAGACACAAATCATAACAGGAACATAGAGGAAGTTCTAACAATGATGAATTCCTGTCCCAGCTTCTCTGGGTAACACAATAGGCAGAGCCAGGGAATGATGTGGCTTTGGGAGTTTTAGGGAACAGTGGTTTTCAGAGTGTGGTTAGCTGGCAAACAGCTAGAAATACAGGTTCCAGGGCCTATTCCACTTTCACAGATGCAGAATTCTCGGGAGAGGCCCATGCGTTGGTGTGTTAAAGAATCTAGTGTGATTCTGATGTTCATGTGGATTGAAATCCATTCCCATGGTTACCAGCCAATATGCTACTCCTTGGAGCTTCCTATTAGTCTTTTTGTGACTCTCAAATATGAAGAGATGATAAGTGATCACTGCCCACTGAAGGAAACCTTCCAAGTTTAAGAGGATATGCAATGAACAAACAGAAAGAGGAGTTCAGCAGGATACATGTAATATAGGGAATTGGAGGAAAAAAGAAGAAGTTCTAAGTTGTGCAGGAGAACATTTGAGAATATTTTGCAATTTTGTATTAATGAAGAAAAAATCAGAGAATGAAGAGCAGTAGAGTTCCAGAATCTAAGTGAATCATTCTATTCCCAAACTTAAGCTGAAGCCCTAAAGCTGGCAACAACGGATATAAACTTTGAGTTATATACAGAGAGATGTGGCCATATAGAAGGCAGGACTTAGTTGCTCTCCTGTAGCCAGGAGACTGCAGTCCTGGCATACATTCTTGGCTTGCCTTCCAGACAGTGGCTCTACCCTCTCACTATCCGGGCTGGAGTCTGCTGATTCAGAGGCCTGAGGGCTTGGCCTGGTGCTCTAGATGGTAAGACAGCTGAGGGGAGGGCCGGTCTGTCCCCTGAAGGCTGGGGCCATGCACCTTCCTCAGCCTCCTCTCTGGTGCCTTCGCGCTGACAGCGCCTCTCCTGGAATCCTTGCTGTGGCCCCCTTTCTCTCTCTGGTGTCTGCCCTCCTCTCCAACATCTCTCTGGGGATCTGTCCTGTCTGAGGGGAAGATGATGACTGATGACGACGTTTCACAGGCTTTGCCCAAGCTGCTCCTCCTGTCATCCGCTTGTTCCTTCTCCCAGTGCAAACCTATTTGTTCCTGTACCCTTCGTCTCTGCTTAGCAGACCCTGGCCTGTGCATGTCCTGCACTTGCTTGCTCACCAGCTGGGAAAGAGGCACAGAAACCCAGGTGCCACCCACCAGGAACAGAGCCACCAGTGGGAAGGCCAGGAGCTGAGTCCTACCAGGAGCTGGATGCCCGCGGGGTAAAGCAGTGCTCCAGCAGGATGGCACGGGTACACTGGTAGCCCACAAACCATTCAGTGCCTGCGCAGAGGCACAGAGGACAAAACTATGGTCAGCTCAACACCCAGGCTGCCCCTGCACCCGGCCTTCTGAGATGCCCTGCGCTGGGCTGGAGCTCAGGCTGCCTTACAGTGTTCCTGCCTGGGCACAGTCTGCACTAGGCCTGAGACAGCCCCCCTGAATCCACACAGGTGCATCCAGGGTTTTGCTGGGTTCCTGGTCTCATAAGTGCTCTCCATCCCTTCTTCCTGGGCTGCTCCCCTACACCTCTGCCTGGTCCTGACTGTGGCATCTCATCAAGAAGCCGCTTCTGGGCCTCATGTCCTGCATGTGACCAGACATGCACCCAGCAAACGAATCCCCATCCCTGTCTGCAGCTGTATCGGTGCGTTGGCCATCTAGGCCTAAGGCTCTGTGGAGGACCAGCTCCCTCTGGCTGGGCCCGCGGCTCCCACAGAGGAAGGGTCCCCTGCTCGGGGCCAGCACAGAAGGGATGTCGGGTTTAAGACTCTAGTAACTGATGCATGAGTTTGAGCCCCGGGGGTTTAGCAACACAAAAGCCCGGGTTGAAACCCTATGTCCTCACTTCTCTGTGGTGCTGGGTGAGGTAATTAACTTCTTCAAGGTGAAAATATCCTTCTCAACTAAAGGAATAATTGAGGTTTGTCCAGAGCAATATCCAGTGCACACACAGGCTTGGGAGCACACTCGGGCTGAGCTTAGTGAAGGGGGGTCCCCTAGAGGTGTGCAGGATGAAGACAGGGGTGCCAGGGAACACCCACAGGACGCTGAGGTGAAGGTGAGGGCTACCACCCTCCACAGAATTTGCACTGCACGCAGGATGGTCCTCCAAGCTGCTCCTTCAGGCTCTCTACCGCCGCCTGTGGTACCTGTGGGGTTGGAGGAGGAGAGGGCACTGGGGCTGCTGGTTTAGACTCCCGGAAGCACGGGGCCTGAGCACTGCCTTGGAGTTCTTTTCTTCTTCCATCTGTTGAAAGAAAGGATGCAACTCAATTTCCTGACACCAGACGCCTGGCCACACTTACAAGACATCACACATCAGACTTCGCTGTGGGCACCACTGGCCAGAAAGTGTCCTTTGGCCTGGAACAACTTGGGTTTCATGGCTCCCCACTTTTATTCTAAATGTATTTAGTTCACATAACTTGTTCCCCATCCTTGGTGTATTATACATAGCTGAGTTAGATAAAACACTGTGGGTATCAGACAGGGCTGGGACCTTGAGAGGTCAGGGCAGAAGACAACTGTGGCTGGAGGTACATTCACTGAAGGCCACACTTCAGGAAAGAGAGGAGCTGCTCACTCATACACTCCCCCTAGGGAGATCTGCAGTGATTGATGTTCTAAGTAGGGGTCAATCACCGTGGATTGGAGGACCAAACTTCTTAACCCATACCATCCAGGAAAGTCCTCCTGTATGCTTGCTATATGACTTGCTGTCCAATTTGATCCCCTCTTAACAAATATTACCCTAGTGACTATACTTGTTGTATACTTATTGGTTCACCATAGTTTCGTCCCACCTCACACCCATCCTGATTTACCATTTCATCGATATTACCTAAGCCACTATTCTCATAATCTTATCAATTGGTTATAGTTCTGTCCCATTTCAGGCCTGTCTCACCTCGTGGTTTTGCTCAACCACCCCTGAAAGGTGGGGCTGAGGGGCAACCCACTTTGGATCCTCCCTCTGTCCCTCTCAGCCAGTAGCGTTCTTCTTTCAATACATTCTTCCTACTCTCAACCTCTGTTGTTCCTAGAACTCATTCTTCGAATTTAGAGAACATGAACATGAAGTTGGACATCCAGCTGGTTAGAAGTTTCATTCCCTTATATCAGCTACATTTGATTTTTAATGCATAAGGAATGTTGGTGTGCTAGAGAATGCTCTCCTGATGTCCTGGGTAGAACTCTGAGAAACTGTCACTGCAGCTTTCCCACAGCCGAATTGTTTGCACACATGCTAGACACCAGAGGAACTGCAGGGGATCTCAAAGGACCTTTCTTTTCAAAATAAACAGACAAGCAAATGAACGAATAAACATCTGTATCAGGAGGGCCAAGAGCAGGAGCGATGCAGCTGGAAGCCTTGTTACAGAGCTGGGGGTACAAGGCTGGCAAGTGGGCTCCAAAGCTTGGAGGACAGGAGAGGCACAGAGTCAAAGTGGACAGGCAGTAAAGGGGAGGAGGGAGGCAAGCAGCACTGGTCATGTTAGAGGAGCAAAAGAAAGAAAAGGAATGCCTTTACCGAGGACGCGGAGAGGAGCTCACCACTCGAGGGCCCGGGCTCCCTCCTCTGCCAGCTACGAGGGGCTGAGGGTTGTGTGACCTCTGACTGGAGGCGGTGACTGGGGTGGGCACTGATGGTGTGCGAGGGACTGATTGGAATTCTCTTCGCATGCATGGAGAGGAACACAGAATCAGGCTGAAGGGGAAGGCGGGGAAGTGGTTGTCAGGGTAAGTGCTGCTTTTGCTTTGGCCTCCATCGTGTTAGACCATGGCCATCACGTCCAGTCATCTGTGCTAGGGCAGAAGCTTTTCAGAAAAACATGTTACTTTGGGGCAACAGGCAAGGGCAGCAACTGAGTTTAACACTCTGATTTGAACTCAAACCTTCATAATACAAAATAATAGTAATAATAGAGCCCTGCTTCATGGCATTCTTTGGCCTCCTGTGGAAGTAGAAGCAAATTCCCTCAGAGTAATCCTGTGATTCGCTGTCACAGACGAAGTTCAGGAAAAGAGATAGATCGTGGTGTCAGACGGCAAGTCATGAGGGTCAGCAGACCCAGAGACAAGAGACCAGCTGCAGAGGGTAGAAACGTCAGGTGTAGGCTCTGAGAGCAAGTGCAAGAGCTTTAGAAAGAAAAGTCATAACTACAAAAGCGAAAGTGTAACAAGAATCAGGGAGAAACAGATAACTTGAGGGAAGACAGTGAACTTACAAACAGGAAAATGAGTAATAAGCTGTTGTAGAAATAAAACCCCTGAGAAGAAGGATAAATAGAGGCAGCATAGAGTTAGTGAGCAGGAGTATGTAGCTGAAATGTGAAAGAGGGATAGTTGGTAGATGGAAGGTTTAATGTACATCTTATTGGAAGCCCACAAGGAGAAATGGAGAAACAATAAAAAGATAGAACCAATAAATTTTCTAAAACTTGAAAATTATGAATCACCAGATTCAGGAAATAAGATCTCCAGCAGAATGAATAGTGAAGAAACCCAGGGCTAGAAGACACAGTGATCATTGGTGAAGGAAAGTTCTGGAAGCATGACTAGGAAGAGCCGGAGGGCAGTGCCAGGAGCCTGAGCAGAGTGGTGACGCCCTCTGTTGTCAGTCAGTTACAGCCAGTCTAGAGTCCACACTCAGCAAAATTACACCAGCAGAGGTACAAAAAGGACAATTCTGGGTCATTAGAAACTGACAGAGCACACAGCAAGACACCTGATTTTGTGGAGCTAATAAAGGTACGGAAGGTGGCAGCAGGAGGCGGCTGAGATGCTCAGATGACCAGTCCAAGTGGTGACCATGTAAACAAGGTCAGTTCTGATTGAGCGTATCAATAATCAGAATACTTTCAAGTGTAGAGTTGAAAAGAAAAAACCGTGGGCTATTTAAGTCAGGGGCAGAGCAGAGCCAAACTGCTGTAACCGTCCTGTTTTGCAGGGGTTTCTGTTGTTCAGGAGGGGAGCAATACTTTGGAGCTACATTTGCACGTTAGCATTTCAAGAATAGGAAAAGAATGGGAAAAGATAGACTGTTGAGAAAAGTAAAAGAAGCTTTCAACCCAGAATAGTTAAGGAAATTTAAAAAAATGAATCAGAAAATGCAGGTTACAATAATTGTGATTTGCAAAATGGCTCAAAGTACGCTGACTGTCCCGAGTGAAAATTGTCTTTGGTCTGCTGGTCTAGGAAAGACCCCGCAGTCCCCAAGACCCGCAGCCTGGCCCGGTGAACCACGGTCTCCCTGCCACTGCCCAGAGCGGTTGCATCAGGGCCTCTTCAGGTCACGGTGTTGAAGCTATTTTAACGTAGAGAAAGTTTTAAAACCTGAATTTCTAACCCTAAGCATATTTCTAACACCCTTCAAGGATGAGACGGGAGACACAGCCTGTCACTGAGGTTGCAAAGCTGCAAACCTGAGGGGCCTTGCAGACACTCCGGGTGCCCATGGCAGGACAAGCAGTGCTCAGCCAGGTTGAGGTGGGGAGGGCTCCCCTCTGCATGACTCTTTCCCATTAGTTTCTTTGATGCCATGACCCTAGGGCTAGGTAAGCTCTTATAGCAAACATCTTTTTAGATACTTAAAATTCACAAATGCAAAAGTCAAGGGCTAAAATAAGGTGCTTTAAGTATCTTTTGTTACTTCCCAGGAATGGCTGTGTTGGGGGAATGGAAGTGTCAAACTCAGCATCTGGCGCTGCTTTCCGTGGGGTGCGGGAGGGGACACAGACAGGGAGGCCCAGTGAGCTCAGATTGTCTCACCACTGTCCTCCGTGTACATCTCAGTTAACATAAGTGCTTCTGCCCAGATTACATGAGAAGGAGCAAAGTGATTCCTGCCTGAGTACCCTGTCTTCTGGAAGGGACTTTTGTTAAAGCCACCCCTTGGAGCTCAATGTGGTCCTGAGCTGAGTCACTGTCCTGGTGAAGGGGAACTGGAAGGGAGGGGAAGGGGGAACGGGGGGGGGGTGGTGGTACTGGGAGGGCCCTTTACCAGCACCTGTGTATGGGAAGATGCTTTCAGACTGTAAGCGTAGGCCCGGAGGGGCATTTTTGGTAAAGGACTTGGGCTTATAGTACACAAATCTCATACTCTGCTACTGCATGGCATCTAAGCTTTATAGATGTCCTGAGGTGGCAATGTCTGATAAAAACTAGAGGTAGTGACTCACACATCGTTTGAGTATCTTTTTTTGTTATAATTAATGGAAAAGATGCATCTCAGAGTTGCAGTTGTTACAGCAGCCCTGGGCAGTGGGCATTAGGACTTGTGTGTCACTGGGCTGGCAGCAGAGGCAGAAGTACGCACAGGCGGAGCAAAGTGGGCCCAGGGTTCAGAGTCACGGTTTGGTGAGTGTGTGTGTGGGTGTCATCTGGTTGCACTGTAGGAACACGCTAATAACTCAGGGGAACAGACCTTCTTGCTAATAATACCTTAACAGTAGCAATCTGATAACTCTCAGACGCATGCATGCTGTGCTCGGTTGCTTTACATCTTATTTGAAATCGAGCATAAAGGAAATGCAGCCTTAGAGTTGTAACTTTGCCAAAGCTTCTGTCTAGAGGTCTGTTACCATTTTTATCTTCAGTGAGATGTTTGTTCCCAAGAAAGGCAGTGTTACAATTTTTTCCTGACACATTGAATTGCTGTAGTGTATTTTTGATTATCAAAAATACTCATGTTACCTTGGGGTTTTGAATTGGTAAATATTCATGATGTATGGAAAAGCATGGCACACCGTACAAACTCAGCCACGGAAAATGGCACATCATCTATGCACACACAGCACCTAGGAGCACACACAAGCCAAGCTGCTTATGACCGTGCATGATTTTGTTTGCTTCTTGTGTTTTTGATTCCTGTAATGCACTTGTCAACTTAAAAAGAAGGATATTTTTAAAACTCACCAAGTGCTTCCTAATGTCTCTTCTTTCATTTATTCAGTAATGCTCAAAGCTTCATTTTTGCAAAGCACAATATTGCTTAGAATAATGTCATGTACCACCACCCTCTCTCAGCTGCTTATGATCGTAGTTTATTAGCACAGGTGTACAGGCAGCTTCCATTACCCACCTTTAAAGGGCACATCTGTTCTCCCTTCCTCCCTCTTTCCAGTTGGCCGCAGTGTAGCAGTGGTACCTGGAACTGCAGCAAGCGTCTTGTACCCTGGGATGGTTGGCACAGGAAGTCATGCATAGTCCAGCGACAAAGGCAGAGGCAAGTGGATGCCTGAGCCAGTCCCTGCAGCCAGCTATCTCTTTCAAATTGAAAAAGAGCCAGAAACTTGTAAAAGGCAGCAAAATGATTTTGGTTCAGGTCATTGCAGTAGAGGAAGGGAACTCAGTGTGAACTGAATTCAATTCTAATCCAGGCTAAGAGGACTGAGACAGGCTAAGAGAAGAATGAAGAAGTAGAGAGAAGGAATGAAAAGCAGTGTGTGTGGGGTGTGGGGGGTGGTTCAAGCTGGGAGTAGAAAATACAAAAGTCAGGCGGAGGAGCTGTTTTAATGACTGAGCAAGGCAGCTGTTCGGTCAGGGAATACCTCTGCCGATTTGCTGGAATATGTAAGTTCTTCTTGTGCTCTCGAATTGCTTGAATTTTCCTAGGCAAGAGCTTAGTGGTTTGGGTCATTTTGTGGAAATGACCTCCTGGAAATCACGCTAGTGTCTGTTGAGTTTCTCATGTTGACGGTGAAGGGAATCAATTATGTAATAATTAGCAATCCTCAAAGGCACATGAGCATGGCTAAGTTTAGTCAAGGAGAGTGTCCTTTCCACTCCCAGATGTCTTAGATAAAAACGAAATTGGGCAGTAACCTAGCACTGTTTTCTGAGACCAGGTTTTACTAATTGTCATAAATCCACATGGTTTTCTTCAAGCTGAATTATATGCAGCCTGGAGGGTGGGACCTAGCAGAAGTGTGTCCTGGGAGAGGGCTGGTGCGTGTACTGAAACTCAAGGAAGATGCCGGGGATGGGCAGGTTGATGAACATGGTATCCACAAGTCCATGATACTGAGGATCTTGGCAAAGGAGGAGGCAGTTTGGGAGGAGACGGCAGCCAGGGATAAAAGCTGGAGGCCTGCCAGGTTTTGGTTGCATATCTCAAATTGATTTTCCAAGGTGGAAGTGGCTTCTTGACGGTGTTGTTTTTGCTCTATTTATCAGTTAATTTCTCAGAAGAGATCCGGTTTGTGGGCCAAGACATGCAGGGTGTTTGATAAACACTTAAAGCACCCTGCATCATCTTCTTCTCAAGTCAGTGCGTCCCACTTAATAGACAGAAAGTTCATTTACCCTTGGTTTCCATTCCTCCCCCATTGTTGTTTAATTTCAAGATTTTTAAAAGACTCTTGTTGCTGTGAATCATCCTTGTTTGTCCTGGTTCTTTTTATTTCTAAGTGCATTAAATCATTACTTTACATCCATACGATTATCTTGTGCTTACGTGAAAAGCCATAAATACAAAAGGCTAGTTTCCATTGCTGCATTAAAAATCTTGTGTTAATTTTCTGCAACTTTCAAACATGAAGTTTTATTCTAACTTTTTTCGTGTATTCCTCTCCAATAGCATAACTTTTACCTTTTCTAGGCATCATTGTAGCCAATGATTTTAACAATATTTAGACAACTGACCCAAGGGTAGCAGTGTGGGGGAAAAAACCTGTGTTTTCCTAACTGAAACCTCGACAGCTCCATTTAGCTCTCTCCCAGGACATGGAAGGAACAGGGAGTGAGTACTGAGACTCTTGGCTTGGGAGGAGGAAAGCAGCCACATGGCAGTAGGGTCAGCATCTCCTGCAGCACTGCGGGCTCTGGGTGATTAGCTGGTTCCGTGCTGTCTAAGGCTCTGCCTCCAATTGGGGGTTTCCGTGTGTCAACCCCGCAAACAGCAAGGGTGGAATATCCTCCTTGCATGACGGGGGAATCTTATCTATTTTAGACTCCCATTTGCCTCACACATTCTCCAAAGAGATACTCTTAGGAACCAAATCATTTTCATACATGAAGTTTAGGATAAGGAAATTGCCTGGGTGATGTTTTGATCAACTGGATAATCAAAAAAACTTTCTACTCGATCCAGTTTAATGTGTGTATTTTGGATGTGGATAATATGCTCAGTGCTATGCTGGATTCCAGGCATGCACTACGCACCAGAGAGTAGTTAATAAGAAGGAGAGTCAGCAAACACACAGCTTCAAATCACAGCTGTGGCACTAGCTGTGGGACGACAGGTGATGAAGACAGGACAGGATGTGGCTTAGGGACACTGAGGAGATGGTGACTCCCATGGAGTTGCACAGACAGGAAAAATTATCAGGAGGAAAAGGGGATGGTAAACAGGAAGAAATAGATACCTGGGGAGCCCATGGTGCTTGTTATAAATATTAAAATAGACTTAACAGAGATAATATATTGAAGACAGGCACTAGAGAGGCTTTAAAGGTAAAGAGAGGCCAGACCTTTTTGTCTAGTTGGAAATTTACCTCAGTATAAAATGATACAGGGTTTGAGGTGGGAGCCTGTTAATACATTCAGGGTTCTCCAGAGAAACAGACCCACTAGGATAGAGAGATACAGGTGCAGACAAAGATACCCAGGAAAGATCTTGCTCTGGGAATCGACTTACAGGAAGCTGAGGACCCTTGTGCTAAACTGTCTGCAAGCTGGGGGAGAGATGTGGGTGGAGCTGTCTTGCTTGAGACTGAGAGAGAAATCGGTGTGTACTGTTTCTCAGACTGATGACGAACACCCAGGGACTGAGGGTGAGTCGGGATATTGGTGTAAGTCCCCGAGTCCGAAAGCTGGAGTCTCCGTGTGTTCAGGCAGGAGAATATAGATGTATCAGCTCAAGAAGGAAAACAGAAAATATGCCCTTTCTCAAGATTTGTCTTCTATTTAGCTCCCTGTCAATGGCAAGGTGCTTACTCATGTTGATGAGGGTGAAGTTTTTAAATTTAGTCTACTAATTCAGATGGTAAACTCTTCCATAAATATCCTTTCTAGGTTACTTTTCTCTCATTGATGAGACAAAATACCCAATATCCAAAATTAAGGAAAGAAATTATTTAGCTCATAGTTTGTGGAAGTTTCAGTCCATAATCAACTGGATCTGAAGCAGGGTGGCTTGGCACAAGGACAGTGTTTCAAGGAGGCAGAAGACAGCAAAGCAGCAAGAGCAAACAAAGCGTGGGTGGGGGAGAGCAAGCCTCTGCTCCTCCCTTACAGTGTAAGCAGGCTGCCAGCCTCTGGGGGTGTAGCACTGCCACCACTCCGTGCCCGCCTCTTACACAGGCTCAGGGTGCTTACAGCCCCCTGCTGAGTCACCTAAGCTTCTAAACTTCTCAAGCTGACACAGAGTATCAACCATTATGTACCCTCAGAGACATAATTAGAAATGATGTTTTAGAGCTGATGGTAGTAGCACTCACCTGCAATTCCAGTAGTCCTGGAGGCTGAGGCAGGTGGAACACAATTTTGAGCCTTGCTTGTGCAAAAAAGTGACTTACTGAGACCCTGTCAAGAAAGTTTTATCATTTCATCCACTGAGTATGACTTATGAAACTAAGCACACTAAGAGTAGCAGTTGAGGTTTGTGCTGTATAAATATTCTCCGGATGCCATTGAGGTATTTGGAGCTGGCAGGGCAGCTTGGGGAAAGCCATGGCGAGGATGTTCAGGTGTGGTACTAACAGCTCTGTTTAAAACCCATAGTGCAGAGGGCTGATGTTAGTGTAAAGATGTTCATGAAATAAAGGTCTGAATAGTGTTATGGCAATAGAAGTGGAAAAAGATAAAATGACTTCGACATATTAAAGGTTCAGATTAAGAGAACTGGTGACTGATGGGATGAGGCAGTGTGTGGGGTGACTCTCATGTTCTCTGTTGGGTAATACCCAGTAATCCTTCTGCAAAAGCATCGAGAAGGGGGAGCATTGGCCTTTACAGGCCAAAGAATATAAGACTGTAGCAACCTCTTAAGTCTCCCAGGAGAAATGAGAAAAGTCAACAACCAGAAAATGTTGATGGGCTACAATAAAAGGTGATTCATGATGCAGTTCCATTGTACCTGGTTGTCTTTGACTTTGTAGAAGGTGCATAAAGAATCTTTTTAATATATTGATTACCATTATAGATTGTATTAGATAAGTGGTGGTTGACATGAGCATTTTTTTATTTTAAATAAAAAAGAATAATAAAATAGTTTCAGAACAGGCTATTGGGAGAGTAATAGTAATTAATACACTGCATATTGTCATCTTGAAAGTAGTTATTCATAGCACAAGATATGGGCATCAAATATTGTCCAGACAGTATGAGCTCAAACCTTTCTTTATGATGAACCAAGAGAAACTAGCTGTGTAACTGTCTTAACTATCGTGTGTGTGTGTGTGTGTGTGCACACGTGCCCTTTTCCTTTCCTTCCTTTCCCCTTCTATCACAGTTTCTCTTTTTTTTTTTTGGAATAGTTTCTTCTCAATCCACAATATCTACTGTACATTTTGGATCAAGCAAATAAGTTTTATTAAAAAATTTTAACTTTGGGATTTATCCGTTTGTACTCGTCAACATGAAGTCCAAGTGTTGTGTTCCTGACACCTAAAATTCTCTCTTATGATAATTATTAAAGTGCTTGGCGCATGTGAATAAGGGTAGCCTAATATTGCTCTAACAGGAAGAACCCAGGGAGAGATTTGCAGCTATTTACATGCACACATGGGTGTCGGGGAGTTTCCCAGTGGAGCCCACTCTCCCTGCAGCCGGAGGACCCCTCATAGCCCTCTGGGGAGTGAGCTGTGATGGTGACACTGGAAACAGACCACACTTTGAGCCGCTGCCTTAAATATGTTCACCCCATCTGGGAGCGGGTCCTCTGGGAAACCTGCAAGAACTCTAGTGGGAGGAAGAATTGTTCCATCACGGAAGCTGGTCTTGCGAGTACAGTGGTGTGAGTCTTATGTTCCTCTACTGCTCACTTCGGTTTTGCCTCAAGCCTGGCAACAAATCCCTTTAGCCTGGCAAACTGGCCCAATGCAAAATCAGACAACCAGCCTGAGGGACTGACCCCAGGCTACGAAAACCTTACCAGACCCCATTTTCCACTGGTCACAACACTTAGGTGAGGAAGTATCAAAGTAAGAGGTGACACAGGAGACCACCTGCCTGCCAAATGTACTCCTCCCTTCCCGTGTCTGCTAGAACCCCGATTTCCAAGCAATCAGGGCCAATTATACTTGCCAGGCACCTACTGGTCTCTTGCCCAAGGGAAGTGAAACCTTTGATTTTTCTTTTGAGACAAGGTCTCACTATTCACCATGTATCCCAGTGGCCTGCAATTCGCCATCCTCCTGCCTCAGCCTTCCAAGTGCTGGGATTACAGGTGCACGCCACAGCGCCTGGCCATCAGTATCCCAGTGTTTGGCTGGGTTTTGTCATAACCTTCATGGAAGTATTTCTCCTCTAGGGCCTTAGACTTCTAAAATGTAGTACAAAATCACAAGAAGGAAGGAGGCATTTCCCCAAGCAGCCCTGCAGGGGTGCTGGTGATCAACGTCGGAAGTCTTTGTCCTGCACAGGCTCCTGAGAGCCACAGGGGACCCAGTGCCACAGGGGTGCTGTGACCCAGGATACATGTCCCGTCTTCTTGGGCATTACCTGGTCCTCATGAGTTCTAAGCACCAAACTCTCCTCTCAGCAAAAGCTTCTTTCGTGCTTCGGTTAACCTCCCTCACGTCTGGGTGGCGCGGCCTGTAAGGGTAAAAGCAGACTCATCCATCTCGAGACAATGCGGAGTAACCTTTGCCGTCTATTGCACTAGGCTCCCTTTCTAACCACACGGTCCTTACTACTGGGTGTCCCACGCCCATCCCTCTGCATACTGTAAAATAACAGACCGTGGCCCTCGTGTCCATGTGCCTTCCTCGCGGGCTGCCATGACCCTTCATGCTCGCTCCTTTATTAGAGACTCACTGGGCACCTGTGCATGCCAGGTGACGTGTCAGGAGCTATGACGCGTGGTGAAGAAGGTAGAAATATTCAAACACGGGGTTTTCCATCTAAAGGAAGAAGAAACTGATGTGTAATGTTTACAAAGATAAAACAACACAAAGCAAACAAAACAAAACAGAAAACCCAGTGTTTTTCTACAACTTTCTACATTGTAAGAGTGGTTCTTAAAGAATTATATGCATAGCACAAGCTTCTGAAAACCAACTTACGTGTTTGGTATTATTATTATTATTATTATTATTATTATTATTATTATTATTATTCAGAGAGGGGGCCTGAGTGTTTCATCTAAGCAAAGTCACCTAACTCATTGTTACTAAACTCACAGGCAGAGTAACTCCCAGGCCTGCTCAGCTCTGCCTCGATTCCTTGAGCTCTCCCGCACCAAGGCAGAGTGCAGCCCTAACTCATCAAAGCCAGGACTTCACGTAGTCCCCAGTCCAAGCTAGAGCTGTGGAATGGGTTTGTATTCTTCTCCTCTGGTGAGTATACTTGGCTGAGAGGGGCTTGGAGATGGTTTCCATGGAGACTTACTGGACCAGCTAGCGGCTAGTTTAAAAAGGTGTGAGGCAGGCAGTTCTTTTCTGTTTTCTGAAGGCATCGAGGGAGCTGTCTTATTTTTGCCTGGCCCTCCCTGGGTCATCTCATTGTTGAATCTGTATAACTTGGGTTTTCCTTACATTCTCAGGAAATGTCTGAAATTGGAGGCAAAGGCGATTTGTGCAGCTTGGATCCAGGTAAAACCAAGATAGATACACAGCTTAGCCGCGAGGGTGCTGTGACACCCAGACCAAATCCTTACAGTGCAGCCTGCAGGTTGCCAACAAAGCCAAGCTATTTTTCTTTGTTTTGCTGCATATGTTTCCCTGCAGACCCAGAGAGATACTCTCATAGAGACAGTAGGTTTCATGTATTTCAGGGACTGTTGTTCAGTTGTATTATACCTTCACTACAGTTTTACATTTTAAAATTGTCCCAGGGTCACTTGATGATTTGAAATAAGGTGTCATTTAAAGCAATGTTTTATTCAAGTATCACACGGCATACTTGTAATGCACATATTTTATTTATTTATTTACTTGTACCAGGGATTGAACTCACAACCTTGCACTTGCCAAGCAGGTGCTCATGCCACTGAACTAAATCCCTGGTTTACATATTTTAAACTCTGTACTTTTTCATAAATATATTTAACCTGTGATCAACATTCTAAATAAAGATATGCTTAATTTTCAAAGTCCCAGAAATTTGGGAGAGGGCTACTTTCCAATTATTTCCCTTTATTCCAGTTATGATTACTATTCTGAATTCTATCCTCTTGTATACATTTTACCTATTTTGAAATTTATGCAAGTGATATTTATAATTATTTTATTCACTCTTTTGTGTCTGTGCTCACTCTTTGTTACGCAACCTAATGCACATGAGATGCCTGATGTTGCTGCATATATTAGTATTTACCCAGATCAAGTTTTCATGGGAGTGAACACACCTGGAAAACACATTGAACTATGCTAAACTTTACAGTAACATGGCAAAATTTCTACACTGTAAACAAAAACTATAGAGAGAATTATCACAAACTTGAATAAAAGTTGAAACACACCATATATGTAGATTATTATTAAGATATCATTTCTTCTCAAACTTTTCTATTCTTTTACTCCAATTCAGCTAAAATTCCAGAAAGCTTTTTTTTAAAAAATAAAATTGACAAGTTGAATCTAAAATTTATGTGGAAATAAAAATGATCTGGATGACCAACTGATCTTCATAAAAAGAGCAAATATGGATGAGTTACATCTTTGTCTATCAAGATTCACTACAGTGTTGTTGTGTCAAAATGACATGGTAATATGATAAGGATAGACATAGCCAGGAATATTATATCCTTGTGTTATCAGTGTACATCATTAAATATTATATTCGGTCATATACTGCATAATGATATTTAGGTTGATAGAACAGACCTATGATGGTGTTAACATAGATTATAGTGAATTGAAGAATTCCTATTGCCTGAGGATTTAAAGATATTAAGAATTCACTTAATGAGAAATTGTATTGTAAGATTGTATTGTGAATTCACTTAATGAGAAATTACCCTAGTAATGATTTCTCAGGATGCATTTCTCCCATTACTCAAAGCATGGTGTATCCTGTAGTTTTTTTCATGTCAATATAGAGAAATTTATTGATTAAATTAAAATATTGAACCAATCTTGAATTTCTTGAATAAACTGCATTTGGTGGGATGTATTATATTATCATGGTTGATTCTGATGTTATTTTATTAGAGAGGTTCAAGTGTATGATTATAGGAGAAATTATCTCATGCTTTTAAATGCACAGATATCCCAAGTATCTCTTGCATCAAGAACAAAGCAATCAAGTTGGCAATTATTCCTGTTTCTAAAAAGTTGCCTAAAGGAGATTATAAAATATTAGTGGTACTTTTTAAATGTTTACAATAATAACTTACATGTAAATGGTTTACTTGTTTGCTGGTCTGTGTGTGTGTACTTGTGAAAAAAATTTAGTTACAGATTCCATTTATTTTCAAGGGTTAGGACGACAATGATGGTAGGTTTCTTCTTATTTCAATCATGATAATCTGTGCTTCTGTCTAATTAAATTGAGTCATTTAACTTAAACTTTCATATTTATCTGCATAAATTGCTTCAGACTATCCTCTCATTATTCTCTTTTTGGAATTTACAGTGAAATTCCTCTTCATTGCGGGCATACACTTATGAGTCCGTGTAACGTGCGTGTGCGCACCGCCGGTGACGGCGCCCGCGGGACGTGCGTGTGCTGTCGGTGACTAGTGTTTCCTTTATTGAGCTTCACATCTTCGCCAGTGACCAAGTTTTAGCTCCACTGATTCTGACGTGCTTTTGTGTCTCTGTGTTAGTTTCCATTGTTACAGTTATAGCTTTCTTTCCTCTGTGAAAACTTTTCCCCTTGTTCTTCTGCACAATTTAAGAGTTTTTTCATTAGTACTTGAGAGGAGAACTTTGATTGAAGCAGATATTATTTTATTTGTGAATCAGAAGCTTTTCATTTCTGTATACATGTAAGATGTTCTATTTATTTTGTATTTAATTTAGAAAGTCTCTTGTATGATAGAACTTTTTCAAAGCATTCATCTTATTTATTATCCAAGTTTCCTTTTAACCTCATTACAAATATTTTCTAGTTTTCTTCCAAATGTTCATTTCTCATTGATTTCTACTTTTCCTTCCTGTGTGAGTTTTTCCCTTGTATTTTAAGTTTTAAATGGAAAAACTTTTATAATTTGTAATTTAATGCATCAATTTCCTTGGCTGGTATTTCCAAACTGGGAATCGTTACAGCCAGAGTAGCACAATAATTATGATTTTAATTCTTATCATAATTTTCTGAATTTTAGATTTTTTCTTTTTGTGATTGTTTAGTCTCTTGTGGAAGAAATTTACTATGGAACTTTGTCATTTTATCATGAATCAAATGGAAGGAAGCTAGCCTAGGGGTTTATTTTACACCCTTAACTGCATCCTTTGAAGTTTTTAATGGTTTTAAATTATGCCTGCAAATGTCAGTGTCTCTACTGGCCAATGGAAGTAACAAGTACTATCTATGAACAGAGTTTCCCAGGGCATACTCAAAACTTGCTGTAACTAAAGCAATTAGAAAGGAAACTTTTATCACTATGGATTGTCTAAATAACCTGTGATAACATATGTACACCACTTCCTTATACTTAAATAGAAATAGTTTGTAAGCCTGATATAAGAATGAACTAAAATTCTAAGTAGATGATTCTGGTGCAAAGACACAGAAACATATCTGAAAAAGCTTGAAAGAATTTGAACATTGTGAAAATATCTTCAAAAATCTCAAGAATATTGGGTGATTAGATTTATTATTCCTCCATAGCCCAAGAAAATAGAAACTAAGGCAGTGCAATATGAAAAGTCATATTTAAAAATTCAGACTATGCCAAATAGAAAATCGCACCCAGCAAAGTGTCTGGCCACAAGGTCTGTAGCAGGATCTAAGCATGAGCTCAAGGCCTGGGGAGTGGCCCAGACAGCCCAGGAATGCTCCTTTGACCATGAGTACACAAGCTCTTGTTTTGCTTCTATTTTGAGTTCCTTCTTCAGTGAAAATTCCTACAGCAGGACCAAATTTCATGGATCTGAACAAGAACAACTAAGATGTATCAGGATACAAAGATAGATTTTTAAAAAAAATATGTACTGATTAAACTAGGACATACATTCCCATTGTCACTGGAAGGTTGAGTATAAAACCGATATGTGAAAATTTGTGGAAAGTCCTTTGCAAAAGCGCGGAATCATCTGCAGTGTCCTTCAGTGGATGTACGGGTAAACAAACTTCGATACATCTACTCTATGGGATAGTATTCAATGATTTTTTAAAAAGAGAGTTAATGTGCTACAAAATGCATGGACGAAATTTAAAAGCTAAGTGAAAGACCAGCCTGAAAAGCTACAAACTGCATGATTCCAATCATCTGCACTGTGAAAAAGGCAGAACTAGGTCGGCTGAAAAAATCAGTGGCTACCAGCAGGTTGGTTATATCAAGGGGTAGAGGAGGACACAGGGATTCTTAGTATGATAATGATTCTGAATGAATGGTGTGTGGCCATTAAAACGTCACACAGATTTATAGGTTATATGATGCAAAGAATGAAGCTAATGTGAGCCATATAGTTCACTGAATAATAATATATAAATTTGAATTCATGAATTGTAACAGATTACTTGTATTAGTCAACTTTGTGTTACTATAGCAAAATACCTGAGGGAAGTAACTTCATGAAGAAAAAACTCACTGTTTTGAAGGTTGACTTCCAAGACTGGGAAGATCCATTTGCTTGAGTTTTGAGTAGAGTGGAACATGACCTGGGGATGGTGCAGATGTAGGAGGAAAATCAGGTCAGAGGGAGGGAAAGTGGGGGTGAGAAGAAAGGGAAGGAGAGAGAAGAGAGGAGAGAGAACAGAGGAGAGGGGAGAGGGGAGAGGAAGGGAGAGGAGAGGAGAGGGGAAAGGGAGGGAGAGGGGAGCAGAGAGAGGGAAACCAGCACATTCCTTTCAGGGCACATCACCAGTGTGGCCTCAGAGGCTCCCACTAGGCCACCCCAAGGACCAAGCCTTTGGTGCATAGACCTGTTTATCACTCAAGCAATACTGGAGGCATAAGCAATCACAGCAAAGCAAGACGTTACTGATAAGGAAGCCATCCAGCTACCTGGGAGGGACCATATGCCAACTGTGTGCCCGTTGTTCTATTTTTCTGCGAGTCTAAAACTAGTGTTAAAGTTTACCAGCTTAAGAATTTGTATCCGATGTTGGAACTTGGGGTGCTGGGAAAACAGGCAGCCAGCTCACCACTCTCTGGTGGGTGGCTGTGAGTCTACTGGTGTGTAGGCTAAGAATCAAACATCCATCTCAACCCGCCTCCCCAGCTAGCAAGTGAGAGCCAGAGATCCGAGCATGTCTTGCGAGTTTGACTATATGCATTATAGCAAATAGGGGGGATTTTCTTCTGCCATCTCTTTGAAGGCAAATATTTTTAATCTCTGTTTTGCTCTGTTCTAATCCATAGTATTGCTCTATTCAATATTCTGTTTTTATAATTTCAGTATTTCCTTCGATATTGCTCTACCTGATTGAAGGAACAACTATTGTGAAGAAAACCAGATATACTATTGTACCTATTGCTGTTATCCCGGTAACCTGCTGTGAGGTTCTGTACCAATTTCACTGCACTGCCTCAGTTGGCTTTGTCCTGTCTTGTTCTGCCATATTTTACTACCTTCAAAATAAAATAAACAAATAAAATAAAAAAAAGAATCTATATATCCACTTAAGCAACTTCCTAACTCACCAGGGAACCGTTAAAACGGCCACAATGGAATGATCAATACAGCCCTGAAATGGAGACTTGAAAGTCATGAAAAGATAGAACATTCTTCTATTCTGAGCACTTTTCATTCTTTTCTCTTTGCTGATGACCTTTGCTGATAAACTTTGCTGATGACCAGGGCTGATACCTTGGGGGTCAGTCTCCTACAGTTTGTTTTGCGGTCTGCTATATTCATCATTGCTTGTGGAGATTACTTGCTTTTTTATTGAGATGTGCCTTTTGGCTTAGTTTATTGCTTTTGGAAAGTACAAAGCTCTAGGGCAGCTTTTCAGTTTTGCTTTCATTTTATGAGAGAAATTTATAATTGCTGTGATCTATATCTGTGGTAATAGGAGCACACTAATATGTACCCTGGCACATACAATTGTGTATTTATGCTCACATGCAGCGGCCTTAGGATCAGGTGAGAATTACTTGGAAACAGCAGTACTACCTGGTAGGTGCTCTGTGGGCTTCTTTTAAAGCTGTTTCCAGTTGTGTGTTTGAGTGACCCTGAGGTGTGTTTTTATGAAATGCAGGCATCTGCTTCTCTGCTGCCCGTTACCTCACGCGTGGCAGTTGTGGTAGAGTGTAATCCATTCTGTAAGGCCACACTACATAATGGGGCCAGGTGCATAGCTAGAAAATTGTGGCTCTTCCCTGTTATTTCAGCTTCTCCGATGGGGACCAAGTGGGGTGCACTATTTTCCCTTGGGCCAGATCTATTTTTGCCCCTGGAGGTAGACCCTGGTGATTTAGAATTGCATTCAGCTCAAGTCAGAATTCAAACCTGATATGGTTTGTTTCCCTGGAAACTGAAAAACGCTTCCTTCTGAAGTGGAGGCTTAAAGCTGGTGCCCTCTGTGTACTGAGTCTAACTCCCAGCTCCTGCTTAGAGCCCTGGGATGCGTCTCTCTTTTTATTCTTATGAATCTCAGTTGCCTGAAACTTGAAACCGTCTCAGTTTTAAATGCAACTGGAGACTCACTGATTTTTTTTTATATTTTATATCCCCATTTACTCCAAGTATTCACAGGCGTGAATGGAACGTTATCATTATGTGTGATTTGTCACTTTACAGAAAGGAAGTGTTGCTCTAGGACCTAAAACATGTGAAACAGAAAGCAAACAGAGTACCTGCAGTCTCTTATTCTGTAAATAAATGCCCCAAATATGGACAGCATGAACAGGGTTGTTCTCGAACGTGCAGTCTTTCGGGACCCCTGGGACGGCTTCCCCTGCCTCATAGGCTGAGCCTCCCCCTGGAGCCCAGCTGTCATCTGCGGTGGCTGTGACAGCACAGGTGCCACGTCCTCACCTGTGGCTGGCGCTCTGGTGGAGGTCTCACCTGGAGACACTGCCCTGCTTGAAGGGTCTCACTTGGCTCTGGGAGATGGATGGGTTATTAGGAAGAGGGTGGTGACCTTGGGAAGCAGAGGGACACGGTTTTCATTCCATACCTGTTAACAGACTGAGTGATTTTCTGTAAATAAGGTCTCAGAAACTCAGCAACTTCCTCCAGTGCATGGTAAACACAACCCTTCCAGCCTGTGAGTGGTCTCTGGATCTGCTAGGAACATCACCATGAGTACAATCTTATTTTCTACCTGCAGCTATGCTGGTGTTATGTTCTACGGAACCTATGTAATTAAAGATGGGTGACACAGAGCCCCCAGCTTGAAGACTCTCGCCTTCCAGAATCTACAGTTGCTTCACCGAAACAGACAGAGACAAGCTGACGGGCAGACTGCAGGCGTGGGACAGACGGCTGCACCCCATGAGCAGCTGGAAGGCAGAGGCAGTTTGATAGTCACACTAACTAATTTCTGAGCCTATGATTTCCCATATTAACCCTTGGAGCAGAGGAATGTGACTGTTTTCCAATTCATGTGTGCATGGGAGGGCTTGACTGTTTCTCTCCAAGGCGAGGTAAACTGTTCTTGTCCTCACACCTTGGAGCATTTTTGGCACTCAGTCTGAAGTGGTGCAGGAAAATGAGAGAGATAAGAAGACAAAGGAGGAGGCCTTTAATGTGTGCACGGGAGAGCTTCATGGGCGGGGGTACAGAGGCTCCCAAATGAGAACAAAGACTTGGGGCTACTTTATTAGTTTGGGCTGAGGGAGGATTTTAGGAGGAGGCCAAGGCGACATATTAACCGCTGACATGAAGGAGCATCTGCCCGTGTCACACAGGAGACAGAAAGATTTGCTGGGGCCGGGGTGGAGGCTGGGGTGGCTGTGGAGTCTTAGGCTGCAGAGGGCTCAGCACACACTCAGACAGGGAGCGGGGGTTTATGCCCTGAAGGAGAAGAAGAACATGGACGTTACTCTTGGAGAGACAAGTTCTCTGGGTCCGGTCCCAAGCTGGGAGGACGTAGCTATACCCCAGGCCAGCAGAACCTGTCACTCACTTTCCTTGCAATTTGCTTGTTCTAATGATACGATTTAGAGGTACTTGGTCTATTCATATTACTGTGCATATGTTCCTACAACCTAGATTTAGAACATTTTCATCACATCGGAACACTTGGTGGCCATTTGCTGTCACTCGTCTTTCACCCTCAAAGCCAGGCAAGCATTGATCTCTCTCTTCTTTCTCAAGATTACTGACTCCAGAGAGTTTATGAAACAGAACCACACAGTAGGTCTTCGTGATGGGTTTGCTTTGTTCACCACGCCGTTTTCAGAGTTAATGCATTATGTAGCATATCATGGCTTTGTTCCTTTTTTCTTCCAACTGATATTCCATTGTATGAATATTACGTATTTTGTTTGTCCATTCATCAGAAATAGGCATTTGAGTTGTTTCAGTTTTGGGGGGGGCTATAATAAATAATGATGCTATGAACATGTGCTAACAACTTTGTGTGTTTTCATTCTTTTCATCACACAGTTATGCTATGTTTAGTGTTTTGTAGAGCTGCCAGAATTTATTTACACTGGCTGTCCCTTTTTAAATTCCCCTTAGGAATGAGTGGAGTTTCTAAAGATCACCTAACTTGTTGCTTATAGTCACCCTACTGGATCGAGGCAGTAACTTACTTTCCTATGACCTGTGGATTCACTCATTTGTATACCTAATGGCTATTTGTGTGTTTTGTTTAGAAATTTGTATAGTTTCTTTGTAAAGAATAAGTTATTTGTCTTTTAACTATTGAGTCATGAGAATTCTGGATCCAAACCCCTTATCAGATATATGAGTGTCAAATATTTTTTCTTATTATGTGGATTTTTTTTCATTTTGTTTATGACAAAATTTGTAATTTTAAGGCTTTAGGTTTATTGTACCCCAATTTTGCCATTTTTTTCTTACATCAGTTTATCTTGGTGTTGCATTTAAGAAGCCTTATGTGAGCTAATGCCACAAAGATTTAGATCCATAATTCCTTCCACATTTATGTCTATGATTCATTTTGAATTTTAAAAAGCTATGGTGTTAGGTACACATGCACTTTATTCCTTTAGTGCATGGAAACCACTTTTTAAAGCATTATTTCTTTAAAATATTCTTTTGCTCATCGAATTTGTCTAGATATCTTTGTTGAAAATCAATCGGCCATGGATATGTTGATTTGTTTCTAAACTCTCAATTCTATCCCATTGATCTATAAAACTTTGCTTATTCTAGTCCGCACTGTATTGATCGCTATTGCATTGGTTAAGTTTGAAGTTAGACAGTGGGGTCTTTTCTACCATACTCTTTTTCTCTCATGACTGGCCTGATGGTTCTGGGTTTCTTGCATTTCCACGTTGCCATAAGGCTCAGTTTGTCATTTCAGCAGCAGAAGCTAGCCTGGATTTTGAGAGGGACCAAGTCTGTAAATCAATTTGAGAAGTAATTCTTACTGTAATAGTAGGGTGTATGTCAGCTTGATTGGGCTGTAAGTTGTCCTGATATTTGATCAAACAATAATCTGGGCTTGTCAGTACAGAGATTTTTATAGTAGGTTAACATCTGAATAACTAGAGGGAGCAGAATTTGCTGTTCCTCCCGAGTGCCTCTCATCTAATATGCAGAAGAATGGAATAGAACACAAAGGCAAACTCATAAATAGCGGACTCCTGACTGATTGCTCTGAAGTGAAACTTCTTTTCATGCTTTCAGATTTAAACTGAAAAATGAGCTAGCTCTTCGGTCTCCAGTCTCCCAGCTTCCCAGCTGGAACTGATAGATGAGTTCTTCTGGTTCTGAGGTATAGGACTCGGATTAGAGCTACATTCCTACTCTCCTGTGTCTCCAGATCTGATGACTTTTCAGTCTCCATAGTTATGTGAGCCAGTTTTCCTATCCATATAACTCTATCTATCTGTCCATCTATCTAATCTCACAGCTATCTATTTGTATATCTGTTTATCTCCTATATATTTTCTCTCTGGAAAGCTCTGACTGGTAGAGCTTTCTTAAATACATGAAATGTTTTGACTCCTGAAGATAGACTGTTTTACTTTGAGATCTACTTTAATTTTATTTAACAATGTTTAAGAGTTTTCAGTATAAAAGTATTATTTTTTGATTCCAGATTTTTGTAATTTATTCTTTTTAATGCTTTTGCAAATGTAATTTTATAGATTTCATTTTTATATTCTTTGTTAGTGCATTAACATAAAACTGATTTTTGTATATTCATCTCGTAATGCATTTTTGCTGAACTCAGTTTTTGTTGTAACGATTTTTTTCTACATAGAAATTACATCATCTACAGATAGAGTTTGTTTGATTTCTATTTCTACCACTATCTGGATGCAGATCTTTTCTCTCCTAACTGAACTGACTAGATCATCTAGTACAGCAGGGAGTAGAAGAGGCAAGGACAGACAGACATCTTTCCTCATTCCTTGTTTCTGAAGGAAATCGTGAAGTCTTTCACCATTAAGTACAATGGTAATTGTATATTTTGTAGATATCTTTTATTAGGCTGAGAAAGTTGTTGTCCATGTTTTCCTGAGAAAGTGTTGGATTTTATAAAATATTTTTCCTGTATCTACAGAGACAGTTGTGTAATTTGTGTGTTTACTAGTGTATTACTACAGTGTACTACATTAACACACTTTACAGTAATGCATCAGCCTTGAGTGCATGTGTTAAATCACTCCGGGTGATGGTGCTTGGTTTGGTTTGCTTTTTTCCCTTACATATTTTTATACCATATTCACAGTCTGTCCTTTAGTTTTCTTGGGATTTCTGTACCTGGATTTGGGTTTGCAGTGACACTGGTCTCACAGGGTGAGTTCAGATGTGTTTCACATATGTGCACACGTGTATATACACATATCAAAAGCGTATGAAGAATTTGAATTAACTTTTTAAAAATACCAAGAATTTTTAACCACACAGTTGTTCAAGAAATTTTCTTATAAGCTTTTTAGTTTTTACAAAGTTAGTATTTGTATTCTCTCCTTCATTTCTGACTTAAATTGTTGAGGCCTCTCTTTTATTTTTTAAGTAGACATTTTATAGTTTTGTGGTTGTTTTGAATGAACCAACATGCAGGGTTCTCGATTTTCCTCACAGTTTTCCTAATCTTTATTTTATTTATTTCTATACTAGTGGTGGTTCATTTCCTTGTGCTAACTTGAGTTTACTTTGCTGTAAAATTTCTGGATTTTTAGGGTAGAAAATGCAGCTCATAAATTTTGGTAGATTGTGTTTTCATTAATTCGTAGCAAATTACTTTCCAGTTTTTCTTATGATTTTTTATTTAACTATTCATTATTTAGGACTTTTTTTTTACTTTGACAAACTTTTAAGTTTCAAAAATACATTTTATTGATTTCTACTTTCATTACATTGTGGTTGAAGAACATATTTTGTGTGATGCCGATGCTTTTGAATTATTCACACAACCAGAACCAACTAACCAACCAACCAACCAAACAAGCAAACAAGACTAAGTTTTATTGCCGGCATGTGTTCTAATGTCAAGAAAGTATCGTGTATACTGAGATTTCATGTTTCTTATAATCATTTTTGCATATGTATGAATTCTATTGTTCAAAAAATTGTAAGTGTGAAGTGATATAGAATTTATTTCAATATGGAAGAAGTCAAACACTTCATTGATGAGGTGTCATAATTATGGATAGCTTGGTTAATAAGCGTGATTAAAATCTCTATACAGGGCTTAACAATGAGGGCCCGCCCAAGCGAAGTTTTCATAGACCATGTACCTGAGACAATTCATACAAAAAATTATAGATTTTGTGGTAGAGAAACTTGGATTAAATATTTCATAGTTAAATAATCACCTAGTTTTCCCTGAATAGTGGTGGCAGGGGTTTAGTAAACAATTACTAATTAATTAATAGTTGAATTTTTATATATTGTTTCCTTGAATAACAAAAATGTTTTAAATCACATGTATCCTTTTTAGATTGTGTTCTAAAGAAGAAACACAATAAAAATCAAAGCTAAATAAAAAACTGGGAAAAGTATGGTCCTTTATCACTGTTTCCTTCTGGTCAGGAGGAGCCTTAACTAAACATTCTTTTTCAAGTAACTTATTATGTTAGTCTTGCCTTACTCAACTTTCTCTAGATTTCTCTGGGGTCTGATGTCCACAAGAGAAATGGATTATGGCAGGAGGACACACAGATGAGACCCACACTCAGGTGAGCTCTGACCTGAGCAGGATGCAGATCTCACGGCACCAGCCCAAGAGGAACTCATGTCAGCTTTGGGAAATTCTCCACTGTGCTGCAGTTTCAAAGCAGCCATGCTCCTTCATGAAGCAGGAACTGAAAAAAGTATTATTATTATTTTATTGCCAGAATTATGCATGATCTTTGTGAAAAATATAGAAATATATGGAAAAAAGCATTGAATTTCTTACACTAATCCTGTATCTCAAATCAATTCGTATACATATATAGACATATGTTTTATACTCCGAGGAGAAGGGGAGAGAGAGAGAAGAGAAAAGGTGTCTACTTAACATCTTGACTTGGGGATTTAACAATTTGCTACAGATTTTACATGGTAACTGAAAGTATCTGAAGTATCATTATTTATTTTGCCATGAAATTTGATTAATAAATATATTTATTTGAGATACTATGTGATAAACAACATTATCAAATGAATAAGTCATGGATGATTTGCTATGTCACATTAATTTTAATTTCTCCAGTAATTAATATTTTTGGGCACTTTTGGTGTATTAGTATTACATTCTTCTATGAAACACTTTTCCATCTTTGTTAATTTTTTCTCAAGTATCTTATTATCTTAGTTTTAACTTATTTAAATTCTTACTATAGGAAGTACATTGTTCTAATTACTTATTTTTGTGTAACAAACTGTCCAAAATATACATTTTAAAGAAACTAATAATACGTATTTTATTGATGAGTTTGCAATTTAGGCAAGATTTGGTAGAGACATCTGATTCCTGTTCCACTTTATTCATTTGGGGCCAATTAAACCTGGGGACTGGAACCATCTGAGAGTTATTTGCCCCCAGATCTCTGGGTGGCACTGATTTTTCAGTTTGGAAATTAATTGCAGCTATTGGCCAAATACCTGGACATCACCTGTTTGTGACTTGAGCTTCCTTACAACATGGCAGTTAAGGTCCAAGAACAAACATCTCCAGGATAAGTTTAGACAAAACCAACAGTGCCTTTTATAAACCTGCTGTGCCACATGAGTCATTCCTGCCACTTTGCCTTTACAAAGTTCTTCAGACTTATATTCTTTAGTAGGCAAATTATACAAGAAAAAACTTTCATTGACGAACATGCCAAAGTGGTTAAATAAATATTTTAAATGCCAAAGAAATATTTTGTTACCATCACATTACCTTTTGTTTGGATGTATTATGTGTAACTCATTTTTTTTTATTTTAAATAGCTCAGTCATTTCAACAATTTAGTCAGAAATCTGGTTTGTGGTTTCTGAGTTTTGACATCTTTTGGGTGGACTTCTTTACACCAAGATTTAAAAAGCTTTCTCCTATATTTCTTTTTAGTGAGATGTAAAGGGATATAAATGCTCTAACACTATTTCTTTTAAATATATAACCCTATCACCACAAATTTATGAAAAGCTCATCCTAATTCTGAGTGGCACCTTTATCATCAGCTAAACACATGTATATTAGTTACTCTGCTTTTGGGTACCTGTTTGGTCCTATCAGTTTGTGGTTTTCCCCTGTTTTGTGTGGCTTTTATAACTTCAGTCTTGTGGAACTGACATAGCGCTGTCAGTAGCAGTGTCCTGGAATGCTTTTTCTTGACAAAGCTGTCTAAGTACCACCCAATTTAGTGAGAAATTTATGGGCCATTCTTTTATTTACAGAAGAGTTAATGGATGGATCAGTATATTTTTCCTAAATGTATATTATTCATTAATTTTTTTCTTAATGTTCCTTGTGTTTTTGAAGTTTCTGTCTTCTAAAAGTTTGATGTAATGAAAATGACTAAAATTCTGTAATTAGAAATATATCAGTCTTTTTAACCAGTAAAACTTGCCCATATTTCCCTATTTTCCTATGATCTTCAAGACCATTTGCATATTATTGTATCATTTTTTAACAACACCTTCATGTAACTTTGAGATGTGCCCTATTTTTCCCAATTTTCTTCTTTCTGCACTTGAGATTTTACCCTGAGCACCATCTGAAGTCACCCTTGTCTGTCCTGCCTCCCAGAGCACCCTGCCACAGTGATTCTTGTTTGCCTGAGATACACACGTACATTGCTTATTTGTTTTATATTGACTATTTTTTTGCATATTTTTATTTAGAATCCT
This sequence comes from Hydrochoerus hydrochaeris, assembly GCA_004027455.1. Taxonomy (NCBI): domain Eukaryota; kingdom Metazoa; phylum Chordata; class Mammalia; order Rodentia; family Hydrochaeridae; genus Hydrochoerus; species Hydrochoerus hydrochaeris. Next base: position 17,401 of record PVLA01006861.1, on the reverse strand, counting down.
GTATTCACCATGACTTTTTTTTTTTAGTGAAATCTAATTCTGGTTATTTTCACTTACCAATTCATGTTTATTTGTGAAAAATAACCTCTAATTTGTGCTACAATTTATAAAAATGCTTATCATAAGTCCATTAGATATAATTTTTATGGTTCTCCACAACTCAGTGATGCTCTTTTACAATACAAAATGGACACATTTGGGACTCTGAGACTGAATAGGAAAGAAGTGATAGAAGATCTGAAAAAAATTTTGAGAAGGGAAGAGATGCTAGCATATTGGAAAAGTCTATGTGATAAAGTGAAACATCTCAGTATTGTTAACTAGTCATAATACAGAAATGAGAGAAGCTGAAAGAAAAACAAAACTAAAAATCTCAATAGTGTTCAGTGATTGTCATCCTTCCACAGGTGGTGGTGACAAGAGTGACCAACATCTAACAGCTACCCTGTAATCAAATAGCAAGGAAAAATATCATTATAAATCTTTATGCACCTTCTGGACCAGGCAATGTGGAGCTTGTTATTTATTCAGACCAAGGGGGTTCAAAAAGTCATTTACAATTTAGATTAGATATCATAGATAGAAGAATGGAAAAATACAGGACAGGTAAACACTAACCAATGTGTCCGTCATCGACATCTTCACCATTGCATTTTGTGTGTAGGCATTTTATTGAATTATATCATCCATATACACACAGCAAAGGAAAAGTGGACACAACAGTAAAAAGCATGTTGTTCAGAAAAGACAATAATGCAAAAAGAATTCAGAAGAATACTAGGTACGGCTTCTAGATTGTAACATTGCACTGTGTATTGAATGTTTGAAGATATACCATACACAGAAAAATTATTGAATACATTTGATAAAATTGTGATTTTTCTATTAACTGTTATATTTTTTTAATTTAAAGAGCAACAAAAGCATGTAAAGGTTAGAGATAATACAGAATTCCAAAAAAAAGATAAACAATAAGAAATCACTAGGTAATAAATTATATATTGTCCTCTTAGAAATAGTTGTTCAAGTTACAAAATTAAAGCATACAAAGTAGATAGTAAAACTGTGAGAGTATAAACAGCTATGCATGCATGAATCTCTACACATATTTCTATCCTTTCTGTATTAGAGGGAAAAACAAAACTTATCAAGACAAAACAAAACAAATTCCTATAAAAACATGAAACCAAAAAGTCATAAAACCACAGTACAAGGTGATCTACAATGATTGCTGTGTTGTCTCTTACTATCTTCAATAGAATGTCCATATCAGGCATAATTGAATATAGCAGTATAATTGAATATAGTAGTACATAACAATATTAGTAAAAATAAAACATTATAGACAGTATAAAACTTCAAAGGCAGGTAATAATCAAACCATAGTGGATATTCTAGTGGATCTTGTCATCTTAAGTGCAGTTGCCTATACTCTCAGACTTGATACTCTCAATCATAACACCTTTGAATAAAATCTATCAGTACAAAACAGCGATCCAACAAACCAGATTCGATTACGATCAGTCATGGTAAAACAGTGTAAGTTTTACAGGGCTTTAGATTAAGTTAATAGGAAATGAAGGATGATTAGCGTACTATATCCTGTTGTTTTCGGGATTACTGTCTGTGCCCTCAAATCTAGTACAGGTAGAATGACTGGAACAGAATATAATACATCTAAGCAGAGTAGTGTGACTAATGTAAGTTTTAAATCCTGGTTCACTATTAACAATATAGTGTATTAAGGCCATCTATATTAGTGATTCTAGTTATCCTTCTCTGCCTCATTTCTACTATGCTATTTTTCTGCCTTTGTTTGTCTAGTTTTCTCCTTCATTCTACTGCCTGCCCCACTCATTGAGGCCTTTCTGCCACTGTTCCTAAAATCCTGGTTTTTTTTCTCTCTCTCTAGAATGTCCTTCAATATCCTCTGTAGGGTTGGGTTGGTGGTCACAAACTCCCCCAGTTCTTCTTTGTCATGGAAGCATCTTGTTTCTCAATTAATTTCTAGTGACAGTTTTGCAGGGTACATCAATCTGGGCTGGAGGTTATTTTCTTTTAGGGCTTGGAATATTTCCCTCCAAGCTCTTCTTGATCGGATGGTCTGTGTTGAGAAGTCAGCTGTGATTCTGATGGGCTTACTTTTATAGGTAATCTGTTTCTTTTCTCTGACGGCTTTTAATATTCTGTTTTTATATTGAATTTCTGGTATCTTGATTATTATATGTCTGGGTGTAGATCTGTTTTGGTTGTAGGTGGCTGGAGTTCTGTATGCCTCACATAACCGAATGTCGTTTTCTTTTCCCATGCTTGGGAAGTTTTCCTTAATTATTTCCATGAATAGCCTTTGTAATTTGCCTGTATGTATTCCTGATTCTTCGTTCACATTTCTTATTCTTAAATTGTAGATTCTCTTGTCATCTTCTAACCTATGTATTGTTACTGCCTGTTTCCTTGTTATTTTTAAGAGATCTTTCCTTTCATGATCACAAATTGCACACTCATCTTCAAGTTTTGATAGTCTATCCTTAGTTTCTTTTAAGGAGTTTTGCCAGCTTTCAAAGGAGTTTTTAATTTCCTGGTAGTCTCTTTGAATCTGCTTCATGTATTCTATGTTTTCTTTATATTCTTTATCAAATGTTTCTCTCCCTTTTTTGTGTTCCTCCCTTTTCTGTCTGTATCATCCTGAGAGATGCTTCCTGAGAGCATTTCTTTTATTACTCTACTCATATCTTGCTTTACCTGATTTAATATTTCAGTTTTGAGCTCATCTACAAGGTCCTGAAGATATCTCTTAGTGTCCATTGAATCCATGCCTGCTGTTGCATGTTTGCTGCCCTCAGTCTCCCTTGTTTTTCCTTCTCCTGGATCAGTGCTCTCAGGGTTCTGGACTGGGGGCCTCCTCCTGCCTCTCTCTCCTGTCATGGTCCCGGCTTCCTCCACACAGGTGTACAGTGCAGGTCCCAGCCCCCTTCCCTGTTGGCCACGTTTCCTCAGAAGCACGCTGGCAGGGACCTCCGCCCTCTTCTGCCTGCTCTTGTCACTGAGGTGTAAGCAGGCTGCATATGCCTGCCCCTCCCCACCGGGCCAGCCAAACTTCAGGTGCGATCACCCGGTCAGTGTGTGCTAGGCACAGGGAATCGATTTGGAATGGCTCATTGAGTCCTGGCCAGGGGCGCGGCCCAGTCCAAGCAAATCCCACAAATCTGCTCTTGGGAGGGAGGAACCAACTGAAATCACTGTCACTCCCAGTTCAGGCTCCTCCTGCCCATTTCCAACATGTTGCTCATTTGGTCGCGCCCTTCCCGTGGGGGATGGTCTCATTCCCAGCACTGACCATGGATTAATGAAGGTCCCTTCACTGGCTCCACTCTCTATTGGGCTCACCAGCCCCCAACTTCATTGCTGCTGTGCTTCCTGTGAGTGGCGGAGCAGATTCAGGCCTTTGCAAACTTGGCGGGTCGCTGCGAAAATGCTGTGTCCTGTAATTTTTAGCTGTTTCAATTGTAGTCCCGAAGTATTTGACGAGCTTTTTTACATTTTAATTTCTTCCTGTGTCAAGAGGATCCATCTCCCTCTGTCTGAGTCTCTCCAGGGTGTTTTATTCTGGCAAATGAGTTGTTTCTCTCGGGAGGCTCTGTATTATGTTGCTCACTGATTGGCCATCTTGTCTTCCCTATTTATTGTTACATTATCTTACAAAATTAATGAGGAAACACAATTTCCAGTCAGCCTGTATTTAAATAATTAGACCGGTAAGGGTGAAAAGCCCTCTGTAGCTCTCCTTTTCATGCAGCCCGTTCTGCTGAATGAAATGGTTCTCTTTCCTACCGCTTCCATTTCACACCTAAGACATCTGCCTAAATTTCTGAAAATATTTATTTTATGTTTTCACTCGTTCACAGTGTTTCCTACATGAACTTTAGAATATTTTTTTTAAAAAAATAGTAACATTGGGATTTGAAATTAGAATTTTTTAAGGGTATGGGTAGGTCTTGCTATCATTACAATCCTGGAACACTGCACGTTTGTAAATTTTCCCAGCAAACTTCCTTCAACCTCATGCAATAGAATATTTCTGTTTGTTCAGTTTTTTGCTTTGGCACCTTTCCATTGTTTCCCAGCTTTAGGTTTTTGATTGGTGCTGGCTGCTCTGGGAGGTGCCAGGTTGCTGCTCATAGCATGGTTTGTAAGGGGCAGGCAGCCATGGCTGCTCAGATTCTGGAGCATTTCTCCTTCCTCCAGGCCTTGTCTTCCTGGCTGGACAGGAAGCCTTCTAATACAGCCCATGTGCAGCGTGCTCAGGACCGTCATGGCCAGTGTTACCAAAGAGGCTTTCTACTCACACAGAAGTAGTTTTAAGCTGACAGTCTTGATATATCTTCTGTATTTCTAAAGGAAATTCTTCCCCTTGGACCTCAACCTCTGCAGCATAAAAGACTCTCTGGCTTCTCTCCAGATATCATTTGGGGTAGAGCCAGCCAGCTATCTGTGATCTGCCTCTGATAAGTGCTATGTCCAAGTTCAAGGTGATCATCGTGTCTTTGAGACAGTGGCAGTGTCTGGGGTCAGAATAATGGGCACTGGCAGGATACAGTGTCACCTCTGTTAGACAGTGACTCTACTTGATTTAAACTACCTCACTGTCCTCGTTGTCAGTACTTCTGGATTAAAAAGAAGACAATAATCAAAATATCCTACAGTTCTGCACTCCAACTCTTGCTTATGAAGAATCTGCTGATTTATATAATTTGCTCCTTTATTCTTCCAATAACCTTGATAGCCTTTTTTCCCTTCTGAGCAGCCTGCTAAACATAGTGGCCACTATGTTATGACCATAGTGGTCCCTTTAAAAGATATTATATCATTTTGTTATAATTCAAAAAAGACAAAGTGAGAAAGAAACTTGATTGGGCCCTGAAACTCCTAGGAGAGGTCCTGGCTTGGTGTCCTGAGTCCCACCCAGCATGAAGCCTCATGGTGGTAAATAACTGCAGAAGTGTTTTATCTGTAACACAAATGGCAACTACAGATAAACACACACACACACACACACACACACAGCAAATGGCAAGGAAATATTAAGAACCACTCAGTGGGAATTTTGACTTTATATGGGGTGCATTAGATTCTCAAAAGTGGCATGGCTTTAGAAAAAAGATTTTAAAAAATGAAAATATCCACAATTTGAATGTCTAGAGCAACTTGAAAGGCACAAAAAAGTAAATAGTCAAAAGTATTACATGGGTAAAATAAGGATTAGATGAAAATGGAAACTCTAAGAAAGCAGGCATATTTTACAAGGAATCAAATAAAATTTCTGGATATAAAAGTATAGCCCTTGATAAAAAACCCAAAGAATGTTAAATAGCAGATTAAGAACATTTGAAGAGTGATTTTGTGAGCTGTAGGAAGAGTCTGAGAAAATTACCCACATGTAGCACAGAAAGTACAAAAGAAACCAGGAGAGTTTAGAGCTATGAGGAAGAGCAGGTGAGCACCTCTGTCAATCAGTCAAAATGCAAATGTGCACAGCTACTAGAGAGGAAACTTTCGCATTTTACAAGGTATATAAGAGGAAGCCTGTATTAATAGAGAGATACATCATTTCATGGATGAAAGACTCAGTCTCTTACAAATGCCACACTTCCTCAAATGCAAATAAACAAGAATGTGCTTTTCAGAGCTTCATGGAGTGATTTTGAATTTTGACAGATGAGTAAATTTCTCAAAGCTGTCAGGCAGTTTTTGGAGCAGAAAACAATGGGAAGTAGTGGAGGAGCTATCTTAACCAGGTATACAAATATGTTATAAAGCTACAATCCCTAGAATAGCACAGTAGTGACAAATCTCAAGACACTGATGCCTCTTGGATAGGAAAGAGGCTGATGAAATTAGAGAGAAGTACAGTAACATTTAATTTTTTAAGAGTGATGTTAATCACTTTGACATCTATTATATATAGGTGGTACTGCCACCCACATCAAACCATTTTCTGGTGGTTTTCTCCAGGCTTGACCAAGTTAATACCTTTCTAAACAGGAAAAAGGAAACATGGACACAATCAACTTCGCGCACACACATGCACACATGTAAATACAAGAGCACACACGTGCACACACACACATCATGGCACAGATACAAGGAGTGGAGATGAGAGGAAGAGGTTGAGTAATTCATGGCAGAAATGCACCGAGGAAATAAAAGAACTGCAGAATCTCCAGGCAGTGGGTGTGTGTCACCTTACTTGGTGACCGACTTAGAATTCTGTCACTTGGTTACTTGGTGACGCCATGGGAGGCTTTTGAGTGGCGATGGAGGGAAGATGGAATCACGAGGTCTGTTTTAAGTGGCCCTGCAGAGAGCATCTAGAGCGACAGGAGGGTGTGCGTCCACGTGGCGGGAGCTGATTCACTGGTCCTGAGAAGAAAGGATGCAGCTCGTGGTGGCTGAGGGCACAACAGCAGCGGGAGCTGGAGGCGAACTGGGGAAGTTCAGGTTCAGAGCGATTCCAAATCACTTTGGGTTGTGCCATCTCAGGAATGGAGGGTGCGGGATGACAGCTCCGGTGTGAATCTGTGAAGGTCGACACGAGCTCGTGTCATTTCAGGGGAGGTTTGGGATCTTCCAGCTCATGGCTCCATTTGCTTTGCAAGTTGGAGGCCTTTGCTTGCGTTGATAATTGACAATACAGCAGCACCAACAATCAGAGGGAACATGGCTCTAACATGGTCAAAATGAAGAAGGCGTGTTTTATGAACTAAAACCAAGGTGTTAGGGAATTAGATAGAAACGCTGCTGGCAGAGGAGCCAGTAATGGCAAGGAGTACTTCAGGGAAAACAGGCTGGGAAGCTGGTGGAAGGCAGACAATCAGGACTGAAGATGAAGGAACAATGTGACCAGAGAGCAAGGCACAAGCTCTAAGATGAGGGAAGATGGGGGTCCTGACGGCGCATCAGAGGGTTGTGCTCTCATGTGGGAGGGGCAGTTCACCTCCTGTGACAGGGAAAGAGAGGGTGAGGTGTAACTAGTGAGCTCCCAATTGTCCCGCAGGCTGCAGGCCAGGAGTTTGAAGGAAGGAATGTCTACAAGTGCTGTGTTCAGGGTTTGAGAGAATGGATGAGGCAGGAGGATGTGACTGCAGAAAGGGAGAGAGTGTCAATGGGAGAACCCAAGGGTGTTTGCCCAGCTGACCTGCGTGCCCTCTGATGGTACATTCACGCACCAGTGGGCTCTGATAGGTGAAATTCTCCAAACACACTTGGCTTTTCAGACACTGGAGTGGAGAAAGCAGGATGGGGCGCATACACTTGGTTTGCAATCCCAGTTGAAGGCATTTCTGTGCTGGGGAGAATTTCTTGGAACCTAAGTTGTATACAAAAGAAAAGATGGATGATTTTTTTGTTATAATTGGTGTCTTCCTTTTCTAAAGAAGATGAAAAAATAAATGACCTATTTTCAAACAGATTTTCTTTCTTCAGAAATGGCTCATGTATACTAAGATTTTTATAATCTATCTTTAAATCAAATATCTGTTTTTCCTGAATTGTAAATAAATGATTTGGCCAGGTTCTTTCCTAGAGAGGGAAGGAGTATAAGGATTTATCTTAGGTTTTTCTCATTGCAGAAATATAATAGTTGACATCCATGATATAAAGGAGGAAAGGGTTTTTTTTTGGCTCATGATTTGTAGAAGGTTCAACCATAGTTGGCTGGCTCCAAGGCAGGCCCAGTATGACAGGGACAAACGGGTCACCGCACAGGCGGCAGGAAGCAGCGAGAAGGACCAAGGGACTTAGGAGGACGTGGACCAGTCCTGGCGACAGCTCCACCGACCCTCCTCCTCCAGTCGGGTTTTACCTCCCAGGATCACATTTAGCTCTCAGCTCATCAGTGGTTTATCCTGCTCTGAGGGTCACACGCCTGTGATCCGACCTTGTCCCACAAGCCCCACCTTTTAAGGGGGACTCTAGACACAAACTATAAAAGGATTAAAAGCACAAATTCAGAAACTTGTATGAGTTTCGGAATCTCATTTCTGTTTCTAACCCACTTTGTGACCGTGCAGAAGGTACTAAGATCCTGTGCTTCATATTTCAAATCTATAACATGGATAAATACTCAGATTTGTGTATGAGGTAACCATGAAGAGCAAATGAAATACTCGCTAATGTACTTTGAGCATTGTCTGTATAACACAAACGTCACAACTCAAAAACAGCGTCAAAACGATGGTTCTCAAGATTTGAAAAATATTGTTTCATTTTCTTCGAATGTCTTTGGATACTTCTCTTTTTTTCTTCTGAAAGCTTTTTTTGTTGTTCAAATTGTTTTTAAAACTTGAAGTTTACAAATCTTAGCAGGATTGGATGCAGAGGAAACACCCTACTTGGGAATAAAAAAACTTTTCAGTTAAAGACTCAAGATCTACTTCACCTTGAAAAAATTCATATTCCAATCTTATTAAATACTATGATTAATATTATTTCATCTGCATTTATTCTACCATTTCCCTTTGAGCATTATAACATACTTTTTCATTTATCTCGGAAGTTCCTTACTACTGTTTTATATTTCTATCACACTATATTCTTGCATTTTTTAACTTTATCAACAGTGTTTCTGACTGACTGCTACCATTGTGTTATTCATCATTTTAGTACATCTTTGTCCCTTCATTTTTTATGAAATAGTTACACTCTCACAATTTATAGCCTCAATGTTCTGCCCTAGGGTTGATAATTATTCTGAGTTTCCTCATAATAGCTTTGATGCTTTCTACATCTTAATACTGTGTGTGTTTATCCCTATAAATTCACCTTATTTTTTGTGTTATGATCACAATGAAATAATATATGTCTTTTTTTAAGTTTTATCCATTCTTTTAAGTGGCTGTGCATTAATTATGTTCACCGCTCTGTAACACTGCACTGCATGAACAGTTAACCACTTATGGTGGGTGAACACTTAGATTCAACCCTCTGGGAGCTATATAGCATTCTTATGCCTGTGGTCCAGTACACATGTGCTAGACTGTGTTAGGGGTGGAGTTGCTGGAAGTTGGGCTAGAATGGCTTCATACTGAGTAGATAATGATAAAAAGGATTCTGTGAAAGTTTGATCAATAGATACCGACTCATATTAATGAGAGCCCCCACTGTCCCACAGCCTTATTACCACAAGATTTTACCAGGTTTTTAGCAGTTCCTAACCTAGCAGAGAAGCATGGTTACAGCTTTAACCCATGAGCTTCCTCTGCGAGAGCCGCTAAAACCTTTGCCCATTTTCCACCATGATTCTTCTAATCATCTAGGGCAGTTGTTTGAATTAAATTTAAAACTATTTTATATGCATAAAATATCTCAGCTTCTGACTTTCTTCTGACTTTATGATATCTTTTGATTGAGCAAAATTTTCAACTTAATATTAAATTAATATTTTCTTGGAAGTTAGTGCTCTTTGAGAAATATTTCCTGATGGTGACATCATTAAGATATTTGCTTATATTTTCTAAATAAATTATGATTGTTGGGATAACAGTGAAGTCTTTAATTTCCTTGCCTTCTTTCCTGAGAATTGTGTGACATGAGATTTCAAGTTAATTTTTTCTATATGATTCTTTTTCCTAAGGCAATTTATTGGAGAAAGACTTTCTCCAGTGACCTGCAGGGAAATCTTGCTGCATGTCAACTCTCTTTAAATGTAGGCTTGTTTTTAGGATTTTTTTCTGTTCCACACATTTATCTTTGTATCACTATCAGCAATGACCACCATTTATATTTAATCTTGGTACTGGTGTAGCTAGTTTTCCTGATTTGTTCAATACTATGTTGGTTATACTTGATCATTCCATTTGCATGTCCTGGTAAGAAACAAAACAAAAAAGAAAAAAATTCCATGAAAACCAAAGGGGAATTTTATTACTACATTGATAAATTTATGGATTATTTCTTGAGGAACTAATGTCTTTATATTATTGAGTTTTGCAATTCATTGAGAAGAAAACATTTCTTTTATTGAATTTTTAACAACTAACAATTATATTTTAATTCTTGGATTTATTTTTGTAGATTGATTCCTGAATAACTTAGATGTTTGACTATATTTTAAGTTATATTTTAAAAATGTTTTTTTATTTTTTGTAGATTGAGTATTGGAAGGCAGTTTGTTCTTATGTATGAAATTTGTATTGAACCAATTTGGCGAACTATTTTATTAGTTCTGAAAACATAGCTCTATGTTCTTTTGTAGATTTTGTTTGATGCATAGCATTATGGTTCAGGTCATGAAGAATCATCACCTAATCCCAGCAGACAGACTGGATACCATCCTCTTACTTAGCCAAATGACAATTGGGCTTATTTAATAGGTTTCATAAAATGGATTTCTTCATCATTCCTCCAACACTATTCCTAGGGAGTAAAAACAATCCCAGGCTCCCCTTGAGAATTTTTGTCAGTCTTTATATTCACCAACATCTTAACAAACTAGGAAAATCCTTAATAATGTGCTTTCTATAGGAAATGTAAAAACTTTTTTCATCTAATTGGAAGTGAATAAAAAATAAGAAATTTCCTGTAAATTCCAGTGTTTTCTGTCAACTCAAAACAGAATTCACAAGGAGGCACGTTCCTGCCTTTGGTCTGCTGACCTGGGGCCCCTTGCCTGACTCTCACCGAAGACACATCCATTTGCCAGGGTGATACCTGGTTACGCAGCTGCAGGCTCGCTGGTGTGCTTTATGTATTTTGTAAAACTTTCTAAAGCCATTTTTCTCTTTAAGGTAAATCATGTCCTACTTTAAAAGTTTATGCACACAGAGTATGTATTTTTTTTCACTAATTTCAGGATGGAATGTGTTGCTTTCCCTTGCAGTAGCGACTTCTTTTTTTACAAATGTGCTATTTCCAATTTCTGCTCCTATCTGAATGAAGATTGTTCCAGCACTATTTATAGAATAATTCATTAAGATGCTTACTGAGAGACACTGGTAAGGACTGTGGGAAGTTCTGCTGTGGAAGCCACAGGCTGAGATGTGGTTTCTAACTGAGGATGTGCCTAACCTAACCTAGCTCCAACTTCTCCATAGTTGAGATTGAAATAAAAAACAAAACTAGTATCTATAATGAGAATTCAATGAAACCGTGCGAGTAAAGTTCAATAAAAGTCAGCATATATTTAATACTGAGAGAAAACTTTTCCCTGTCTTCATCCTTATTCTGTGCTGTAGCTGTTAACTGGTTTGTGAGTTCGGGTTTATCTTGCTTTTTGGAAATACGGTTTTATATTAGTAATTGGGAATTCCCATTACTTTCCTCCTTCTCTTCCTCTTCTTTCTCCTGCACTCTGTCTTTCTCTCTCTCTCTGTCTGTGTCTCTGTGTCTCTGTCTGTGTCTCTGTCCCTGTCCCTCCCACCTTGCCTCCCTCCCAGGAGAAGGAAAATGAAGAAAGACCCTTGGAAACTTGCCTATCCATGGAGAAGATTGCACGTGGAAGATGCATAATTATGTTCATTTCTAGCATCTCATAACACAGTAAGACTGTGATGGCCAGAGAATTGATCAAATTATTGGGAAATTAAATATCTGCAGAGGTAATTAGCACCTGAAATAGATTACAGTGTACTTGGGTTGTCATAGGTGCAGTTTATCCAAGTTCTGTAGTTTTGAAAGGAGTTGGTGTGCAGGAGTTAGGTATAATGGCCAGAAGTTTCTGAAGATTTCTGTGAGAGAGTTAGTTTGTAGCTGGCAGTCAGGTGAGGGTTAGAGTCCTTTCGAGAGTTCAGCAAAGCCTCCCCTTGTCTAGGCAGAGGTGCCCCCTTATGGCGTTACCTTTGTGTCCTCTTTGGTCCATTGCTGTGCCCAATTCTATCCGTACTGATTCCTCAAAGATGCTGGACAGTTCTACAGTATCCAGTGTTACAACGCAGCCCTCATAGCAATTTTTTAAGAGACACGGAGGCTGCCTTGACTCAAGGTCATGAGTGTTGTGAAGTGGTCCTTGGAGACTTCACAGGTGATTTCACAAGTCTTTAACCTTGTACTTTATCAATAAGACTTAAACTAATAAGATGTCTAGGAAAATTTGCTTAACTTTGCCAACTTTTAGGGTGTTCAGCTTTGAAAAACAGACCCAAAGATGTTGTGTGATGGAGATAGCTACAGATGGAGGACCTCCCACCCTAGGCCTGATGCTGAGCTCTGGGATGGGCAAAGCTTGGCCATAGCTTGCGTTGCTCTCATGAGAAAGTGAGGTTGTGTTCTAAAGTGACTCTTTGTACAGCATGTCCGGAGATACACACATATCTTAAGCGAAAAATGGTTTTGTGATGGCAGCTGGAGGACATGAGTGACACAAGCTAAAACATAAATTGCAGATTTCTCACTGGATAAAGTTGTAACAATAAAAAGATTTGAAAATCTATACAACATTTAAATGTACAAGGAACTGGAAAGGGCAAACTGCACATTTATGAATGCTGATTTATGCTTTTAGTGAGCACAGTTAGGGTGATATTTTGAAACAAATATAAATCACATGAAGCTTCTCCTAGTGCTCCAGGATGCTAGGCAGCGGTTTGCTCACAATTCACTGAAACAATTTTTCTTTTGGCTATGTGAGCAAAACTGAACATAATAATGCCAAACACCCATATTTTATACATAAAGTTTATAGAATTAGTTTTCTACACTCAATTCCTTTAAAATAACAATGTAGCTATCTAGATGTCTCATTAGTTTTCAATAGCTAGGGGGTGTTTGCAAATATTTAGTGACTCGGTGTCTCCCAGACAGTAGGTAACAGAGGTCAGCAGCTGTCACAGCTCTCCTGACTTCCTGACAAATGCTGTTTGCATGTCAAATGTTCCGCTTGACATTTGAGAAATATCTTTTAGTTTTTTCTTTGTAGATAATCCTTTGTTCTTTTGGCTCCAAGGTTCCTTCTTACTGGTACTCCAAAGAACTGATCCTTGTTCCTGAAGAAAAGTAGGTATTCACAGAGAACACAGTCCAAAGATCCTGATGTAGAGATTACTGTGCTAGTTATGCTTTGTGGAAGAAAAACATAATCATGCCATTTGTTTTGCATGGTAAGGGAGACTTTGTTTAAGAAGAGCTGCTGCGATAAATGTTCTGCAGAAGGTCAGCGAGACTGGGCTCCAGCACACCGTGTGCCGGTAGGATTCACAGACAAAGAGCAAGATGGGGGAGTGGATGGAAAATTACTCAGGGGAAACACAGGCATATGAGATTTCTGGTTTCACTGAGTTCATAGGCTTCTTGCTGAAGTCAGGCCAGAAGAATAATGTATCAGGGAGAGGGCGAAGACTGGTCAGTTGGAGGTGAGGGAGGAAGCTAAGGAAACTTAGGGTTTTTACTAAAGCTGCTCTTAATTATGCTGAGTTCAGAGACCAAGGTCAAAACCAAATCAAAAGGAATGTGCAGAAGAGCCCACTCGGGTTTGGTTGAGGTGGGGAGTTTTTGTCAGCTTCTAGTTCTGTTGTGGGAACAAAAAGAGCCTCGTTTCCATGCTGCACAGTTGTTCTTTGTATCAGTGATGGAGGAATGCGGCATCTAAGGAGAAGAAGTTCGTCTCATTTCAAGAACATCAGGTGAGATTCTTGGAGAAAAGACCCCAGTGCTTCTCTTGGGGCTTCATACAGGAGGACCCTATATTCCGTGAGCAGAAGGCCCACGGACCGTGTGTGCTGAGACCCACGTACCCCTGTGTGGAAGATCAGTGAGTTCATCCTCTGTTTTATGGTATACCATGTGCTTGTGCATGAAAAGCTCATTCTTTCTTTCTTCATTTTTATTCATTTGTGCAACAGCTCAGAGAGAAAAGTTGTCTTCGCTGCATTTCGGCTGACAGGTGTTGGTTGTGTCTGTAGTATAGTTGTATTCCTCTAAGAACCTAATGATGTTTAAATGTTTCACTCAGAATTACCATTCAATTACTGCCTAGCACGGGCCCCCTCTCTTTCTAAAGAGCTCAAACTGTCACCAGCGCTCAGTGAGAATCACAGCTATGTGGAGTCACAGCCCTTTGGCCCTGAGTAATGAGATTTGTTTGATGGAAACGCAGAAAGTTGGGGTAGAAGAGGGGGGTCCTCGGGCTCTTGCCTAAATCATGTCCAGAGATGCTGAAGTCACTGGGCAATGGAAATTTGTCTTAATTCCTGTTATTTCAGGAATTTACAGACTATCACTTACCAATTTTCAGAGCTGGGAAAAATGTACTTTTTTTTCTTTTTTTGTCTCCAAGTTTACCAATAGTAAACTTGATCAAATATTCTAAAGCCTTAACTTTTAATCTTAGATGGTCTGAGAAGTTCTAGGATTTTTGGAGAGCCTGATGGAAGTTGCTTTTGAGAAGTGATACATTTCTTTCACCTTAGATTTAGTGTACATGGTACAGATAAATGTAGAGAATTCGGTATGCAGTCAGTATCTATCCCTAAAATATTGGTAATTATTCAGACAATGAAAATAATTTTATTTAAAGTGCTTTGAATTTCACAGGTGAAAGACTCACTTGTATATTCATTGGTTCATTATTCAAGAAGTGTTAATGAGTAGACGTTATAAGCCCTTTAGTGATGGGTAGGAAGAGAAAGAAAAGACAGAGTCCCAACCCCAAATTTCATGACCCAGTGCAGCATACAGACCAAAATAATTTTAAAGACTTTTTCTCAAAGTCATACCAAATTGTTGCCTAGCAGGTGTTACAGAAGTAGAGTTCTCAGAGCTTAGTTAAGAAGAAAAGCGAAGACTAATTACTCATCTGTCATCTACAAATGGAGTAAAAGGCAACACAAGAAAGGCAGAAAAATAACCCAGAGAAGGTAGAGACTAAGTGAAAAGATATTAGTTTACTCTAAATACTGAGAGAGCCACGGAATAATGTGGGGGGGTCAAATAAAACAAGAGTCTGGAGAGTAGTTTATAAACCCCCTTGGGGCAGGGATGTAAGCCTCTAAAATGCAATTTTTTTTAAGCACTAGGGGACAAGGAGCATTGTTCAGGTTTTTAAGTCCGAGACTGAGCATAAGGAATGGGACAGAATCTTGTTAGTGTTCTGAAAACAACCTTCTAGTGCCATGGGGAACACAGAAGCTCAAGAAAGGCCAGGAGAGATAAAATCGAAGTAGTGAGAGCCATAGCAGTGGGTAGAAGAGGTGTCATGGTCGCTTGGTCCGGAAGGTGCTGGTAAAAATGAAGAAAAGTAGATTACTGAAAAATCCAACTTTAGGCCCTCAAAGCACATACATACTTTCACTCTGTTATCAAGGTAGCACATGTTCTTCATAAATCAAACTGAAAACATTTGATAAGTGAAATGATAAATTAAAAATTATGACCCTCAAGCCCAGTGGTTGTTCCGAGCTGTCTGACCTAACACTGTCTTGTGTCTACAGAAGCCGCCTGCGCAGGACAGATGCCTGGACGTGGCTGTGTGCTGAGCGTTCGGAGGTCCCTGGACCCAGCCGGTCAGTGCACCCCACCTTCTCTCCTGCCCTGGGGTGACAGCTGCACCGTGTTATGTTCGCACCAGCACTGCACAAGGGAGCTGATGGCTCTGTCTTGGCAACACTTGCATTTTGTTTTGTAGTGTGTTGTTTTGTGAAAGTAAGCATCTTAGGAGACAGGGGTGAGGTCGTTCATGGATTTATGTTGAGTTTCCCTAGTCATTGATCTCGGTGGACATCGTTTCACACATGTGTTGCTTCTTTTCTTTTTGCAAACCAGTGCGTTTTTTTCCTGTATGAATAGACTTGTTTTCTTCTAACCTTATCAGTGTTGGTGGTCATTATTATAATCACCAATGCTACTGTCATGGTTTTCATATATTGGCTTAGTTAAAATGACATGAGTATTTTATTATAAAAATACTTTCTCTCTTTACTTATGTTTGGCATCTGTAGATTTTTACCACTTTCAAGTCATTTGTCTATTTCCTGGCCATTGTTCTTGGTAATCTTTTTGGTCAATCAGTATTTGATTAATAATTCCAAATTTTACGTTTACATAAATAAAATATATCTTTTCCATTGTGAAATATTTCAGTTTCTTTATATAGCCCTTCTCAGTATGTAAATGTTGAATAGATTGCTTTTTGATTTCTTCAATTTTTCTTGCTTTTAATTTTACTTTTATTCTCAAAATAGATAAAATTTTCACTGTTTAGGAATCACATATGGTTATTTTTATTTTAATCAGCTTTGCTTTTATGTTCTTTTTAATACTTTCTTTACATTTGATTTCCAATTTTTATGTGATGTATGAATACTACATTCCTACTAACAATGTGAGTGAGAAATTAGTATTAATATATATATTTCACAAAAATTATTATAGTATAAAAATAGTGCTATACAAAAGTAATGGAAAAGTAAAATATAATCTATATTTTTCATCTTAAAAGTATAAATTAAAATAATATGTTGATCTCATAGGTTAAAATTTTTTTTAAAAAAGCTACCATTAGATGTTGCTTTGAATGTATACTTACAGTCCTAAACACAGATAAACTTGGTCATTTCTGGGGAGTGAAAATACAAAAATATGTTTTAATAAAGTTCTTAGAAATGTCAACAAATTAATTATGGTGTTAGAAATTTATATATTATGCAAACATAATAATGGACTATGAAATGGTATATGTAAAAATGTATTTAAAAGATAGTTGTTCATAATTATTATTATAAAACTGAAAAAGCATTAATGTCAAAATTTTTAAGAATTAAGAACTATATGATGTATCCATACAGTGAAATACATACATAGATATCGATGTTGTTTTTAATCAACCTGAAAACACTTTTGATATTTTCTTTAGAAAATAAAATGTGTATAGAAATCTGTTTATAATTATACCCCATAAATATGCATATGCATCTGGAAGTATGTATGTGTAAATATTACTGCTTATTTCTGAGTGGCAGTAATTTGGATGATTTTAATTTCCTCTGATTTCCTTTTAGATTATCTTTATTTTCTAAATTTTATAATACATTAGCATGCTTTTAGTAGTTAAGTTAGGAAGCTGACAATTCGCTTTTCCTCCAATGTATCTGAGAGAGAGGGACAGAGAGGGGAGAGAGTGAGACGGCTGAGGTTCTCTGAGCTGTGGTCCGGGCGGCTGCCCTTGCAGTCTGCCTTCTCTCTGTCTCCGATCTGCATATCACCATCAGTGCCAACGGTATCAGCTGATGAAAGTGTGGAACTTGTTGGCAGTCACCCCCTGCACTGTGGAGGGAGGGTTCCCTTTCTCACGGTGCCAAGCCCAGGGATGAGAGGCCCGCGGCCCGGGGATGAGAGGCCCAAGGCCCCGGGATGAGAGGCCCGCGGCCCGGGGATGAGAGGCCCGCGGCCCGGGATGAGAGGCCCGCGGCCCGGG